>JBCFYV010001001.1:1051886-1167967 GCA_039000515.1 Timema cristinae | reverse complement strand
GGAATTCCCGGTTCGAAGGGAAGAATTCAAGACCGGGGGCTGAATCTTGTGTCTGTCTTAGATTTAAATTAGTTTATAAGTCATGTGATGATGATATAATAAGTAGGTTTATAAAGAGCACGTTAAATACCTCGAATAAAGAATTAATTAAAAAAACTTTGCTGATTTAATATTGTCCGACTGCTGAGAATCAAAATATCAAACGACCTTGCTGTTAATCAAAGCACTTCAACTTTTTTTAAATGATCTATTTTTTTAAACTGCGAGCTTTGAAATATTTTTAACATAATCCTTTAGGAAAGAGGGCTAGAAAAATGGGATTGGAGAGAGGTGTTTTCAACCTCACCTAAAAAGTTCAAATCGAAACCAGGACCCACGTTCAAGTCATCATTTTTCAATTAAATGGATTTGATTCAGTTATCAGGAATGTTTGTTGTTTTATTTTTTAGCACCGCGTTTTACTATCCGTTCAGGCTACACGCTTACGTACTATTTACACTAATGGGTGGAATTGGGAAGATTGAATATATAGGAAGTGACCCCGCATTTGCGTGGAGGTAGAGTGGAACACAATTTAGAAAACCCCCCTCTCCTCAATTTCACCCGAGCGAATATTCGAACCTCAATCTCCCTGTCCTCGGCAGTTTAGCTCAACACGAAACTAGCGCGTTAGATAACTAAGCCACCGAGGCAGGTTAATGTGTTAGAGATCATTAAGGTTGAGTTTAGCGGAAGTAAACTCGCACTTGCGTGGAGGGAGAGTGTTAAACCATCTAGGAAAACCAACCTTAGTACATGCGATATACCCTTCACCAGCAGTCCAATCAACTGAAAGTAGTGACGCCTTAAGACAAGTGCTCCGCCAACGGTGTGCCGTAATGCCACAGCCCAGAGTGCCGCGCATCGCTGTTCAATAAGAACACGAGTGAAATTGGTACGAGGGGCGGCCGTGCATTTCTTACCAACTCGTACTTAATAATATTTTAAATATATCCTACAAAATCAAAAGCTTTCGCGCGAAGCTAGAGTTAAGGTTTACACATATTGTCAATGTTTTGAACGAAATGTTTTCAAATGTTAAATAACCGGAAATTCAAAAATAACAACCATTTAAATCTTAAGAGCATTTGAAGTCACTATACTTTACTAATTTTGATTTACCAAACAACCGTTGGACTGGGTATGTAATCCAATTTCTGTCGCCGTGGAACGTACACAAAACAAAACAGCGTGCAGTTAGTGTACTAAGAACTTAAAAAAAGGGTTTCATTTGAATCAAATAAATAAAGCAACGCCAATGGCAAATAAATAAAGCAACGCCAATGACAAATAAACAGCAGACCTGGTACTCGTGGGATTTCACAACCTCTCCCTAACCATCGCGCGATAGAGACTTTTTTTTATTTTTGCTCTTTCAATATGACGCGTGAATAATTTAGTTCATTACTCGGGCACAAGAAGAAATAGCTTACTGACTGAAATGTGAGCGAGTTTCCCTTTACTTTGCTTGCTTCGTTCACGGGAACTAGGGAAGGGGGATTTTAATTTTGAAACGGAATAAAAATGTTATCCCAAAAATTCTTGCACGCTCTGTACACACATTATATTATTATTATTATCATCATTATTAATCCTTATGGATAGCACAGGGCCGCAATAAAGCTTCCAAACTACGACTATTTCTTACTACAGCTTCTGCACTAGGTTAAGTACAGGTGGGGTGATTTAGCATCCCGCCCATCCACCCACCCCGTGGATTTCTAGGAGTGAGTGAGAAATAGCTTACAGATGTTTCCAGAAAGGTACTTTCATATTTCATCCAGATATATTTTACATGGCCCCTCGACATGGGATAGACGGCTTTACTTCCACTCTGAAAGAAGTTGTGCTAAATAATTTTATCACTCAGTAAAAATCCGTCGAGTTGGGTTTGAAACCACGAACATACATATGATTAAAATGGTAAATTAATTGTAGATGTGAAAATAAATAGTTGTATCTTCACATGGACAAATATTATTACTACTTACCTTTTTTAAACGTGTAAAGCGAAATTGTTTTTGATATTTAACCTAAATCAATAAATAATGTAATGTTAAAAATCATTTAAAGAAATAAATAAAATAACCATGATGTAGTTTTTGATAAACGTTTTTTTCGTGAGGTTATAAAAATATATTATATGCGCCGTGTCTATCTATCCTGGGGTAGGAATGATAAAGGTATAGTTTAGACTTTAGATTATGTGTACTAGCATTTTCGTTGAGAGTTAGTGTAAAACCATTTATTAAAAACCAACCTCACTACAGCCTGTTCAAATTTGATCAACAACTTCCCACCCCCATAAAAATAGACCAAGCGAGAATGACGCCTTGTTCTCTTGACCGCCAGTGTGGGTAGTATAACTTTTAGCCCTCTAAAAATTGATATTTGATAATCTATTAAATGTGACACTGCACTGGAACAGATTTTTTTTAAGCTATAATCAGATGAATAAGTCAAGAGCCTTTTATAAATTAGAACCAAGATTAACTAAACCTTACTTGGTTTACAAGTGTCAAAAGTGACCCAATCTGTTTGAAAAAATTATAATTGTATAATGGTATATAATTGCGTGAAAGTAGATTAGCAACGTTTAAAGGTGTCGGATAGGGTTCATCACATGGTGAATCGGTTGTACAGAGTAACCGTACGAGTTCCCTGAATAGCTAGCTGTCTGCTTCACATATCACATGTGTGCGGTTACCTGCTTTACAGGCGCCTTCACCACGAGAGGAAATAATCTCCCCATTTACGTATGCTAATACACTTCTTGCCTATCATCAACATGTCCTCTCTGTTCCTTAAAATAAACTAACTGTGGAAGAATTAAAAATATTAAACTACAGTTCAGAGTTGTCAGGGACATGGGACCGAAATGTTTATAATGCATTAGGAAACATTTAGGGAGAATATTATGTTCGTTATTATGTAGGTTATGTGATATACTTTTGAGTTTATAAACATATTAGACAGATTTTAGCACATTTGTTAAGGAGAAGTGCGTATAACCCGAACGGGTAGTAAGACGCGGTGCTAATAATAATAATAATAATAATAATAATAATAATAATAATAATAAGGAGAACGCAAGTTAAGTAAATATTTTTTCATAATTCTTTTTAACAAAAAGCAGTTTTTTGGCTAGTTTTTGTTTTTGCATAATTTTTTTTTTGACAAAATAAATAGCTTTGAAAGTAGATACATACCATTTTTATTTTCTACATAATTATTTTCAAAAGTTCTTGAACATTTATCCTGGGCATTGTGAAATATGACCAAGACTTTTTCCATCTTTTGTCATCTGTTTAAGGAAAAACTTAAATTTACAAACTTGCAAAAACCTAAAAATATGTAAAAGATATATAAGTTTTGTTCTGATATACAGAATTATCAAACACTTTTTACAACGGTATAAACTTAAGTCTTTTTTGTCAATACTTGTTTATGTTATTTTGTGACGAGTGTTAATATTTAACAAAATTATTTTATTTTTAAAAAACCTGCTACACGATCCTCAATAAGAATCGAGAGATATTCGTAATTATATCTTGTGTGAGTTACATAACAGGGGTGTTCCAAAGTTAGTAAGACAAGCTTTGACCTTCATTATGATTTTGGGACTCTACTTTAAGAACGAGAAATTCCAACACTGGATTTTTTTTTTACCAAAGCTGAACTTATTAAAACATATTTATTGCGTGGTTCTCAATAGTCCATAGCAAATAGACTAAATATTATGTTCAGTAGCTGAAAAGTATGAGGAAAATCCAAAACAGCAAAAACCCACTAAAATTAGAGTTTTATTTTGGGGTTAAAAAACTAAAACATGTTAAGGCGATTGGCCCTTTTCACTTGGCGTGGAAATGCAGAGCAATGGGAACAAACCGTTATCTTTAAAAAATTTCAATTTTTTGCAGTTTTCTTTTCGGAAACGGTCTGTTCAAGAATATAAGCAAGTTGATTAAGTTATACTTTTTATATACACACCTCCTCTATAATTTTAACAATGATCAAATATTGATAAAATTGACATTTTTCAATAGAAAACTGCCGGCTTCATAACAAAAAATAAGAAAATGTAACCATTAATAAACATCGATACATTATCTTAGAAGGGGTGTTGAACATATTAACATAAACATTTCACTCGTTTTCAAGAAAAGTGATATTTCAAAACGTATGATTTTCCCCCAAGACCTGTCCGGCAGCTAGCGCCATCTACAGTTTCCATGATTCGTCTGTTTTTATTGGTGCGGAAGGATACTTTGGTCGGTTGTGAAAACACGCCACGCCTTTCACCCTCCCACCCACCATTCCACAAAATAGCTTTTAGGCTTGCACTCAACAGGGCCAAGAGCCTTAATCGATCTAATAAATATATTTTTACTTAGTGTCCATAAATGATGATTCAAGCAATTTTCTGTAATGGATGGACTAGGTGTTTAATAAGTAACATATTTTTGTTTACGTTTTGTATGTTTGATTCATTAAATTACTGTACAAATTGATTGTGCATAATCCACACACATACAGAAATTAAAACAATACAATTTTTTTTTTTAATTTCCACATTTTTCAGTTGCCAAACTACTTATGTGTGCTTTTCCACCAACAAATAACTTTTTACTGTTATTAAAAGTAGTGTTTGATGATAAATATTTTACTATACTGTTATTAAAAGTAGTGTTTGATGATAAATATTTTACTATATTCTCCAAAACAGTTTTTTTTTTCATTTTAACCCAGTAAAATTTGGTTGAACTCATGAACCTTAAAGTAGACAAATGAGTGTGTGTCACGGGTTGCGTGAGAGGTACTAAACAAGGCAAACAGGACTGACGGATGTAACAAGCAACCAGAAGCGCATAATAGGATGAGGGGAAGAGATTAGCCGACGACGACACATCTAGCACGCCTTTAGATGGGCGTGTCACCCTCCGACCCTCTCATGAACTTTATGGATGGGTGTGGCTGTTGAACAATCTCATTACTCGTCATGGAAGGAAGGAGATAGAGAAATTATAACTTGAATGTGCGTCAAGTAACATCAGACCAAGAATTCCCCCACAATGAGAGAATGATGATGGCCAGCCAGTGGCGTGGCTTGAAGTTTCCAGGGTAAACCTTCGCTCGCACAATTAATACGTGACTAGCAAAGCTTGCGAGATCGAACAGATCTTCAGGTTACGGATACAGCCGTATCACGTATTATATTAGTAAATTTTGAAAAAATTATACCTTGACACGGGAAAAGAACCCAGAATCCTTGGTTTAGCGCATCAAAGCTCTATCACTTAGCTATCCAGGATTAGTGCCGTGCCCAGAGTAATTATTCATTCATAGCTTAAGGCAGAACCTGTGATGGATATGTGGAACTCACCGGTTATCTATTGAGTTATTATTATTGTTATTATTATTATTATTATTATTATTATTATTATTATTATTATTATTATTATTATTATTAGCACCGCGTCTTACTACCCGTTCGGGTTATACGCACTTACGCTAATGTGTAATGGTAGGGTGATTATAAGATGAAATGAAGGACCTACAGTTTAACGTGGAATCCGAACCACGGTGGAGGCCTGGCATTCCTTACATGAGTTATTATTGATACCACAGCCACCGACAACTCTGTAGGGGCTTTATACTGCCGTTAATGCATGTCCATCACAGACTATGCCTTAAGCTATGAATGAAGGACTACCCTGAGCATGAGACAAACCCTGAATAGCTCAGTGGTAGAGCATTGACATGCCAGGCCAAGGGTTCCGGGTTTGTTTCCCACGTCCCGGTATCATTTTTAAAAAATTACGAAAAAGCAAAGTTGGTTTAAGCTTACCTTTGATATGTTATCATCACTCGTTAGGACACGCATTGGTCAGATATCAATATAAATAAATATATACATCCCAACAGATCCTATGTATGATTGGTCAAATGGAGGACCAAGTTGGGGAGAACATACCACATGTAGTTAACACGAAACAATAGTTGATATAAAAAAAAATTATACTATAGATCTTTAACACAGGTGTGTAAAAATAACAATTATTGATGGATACAATTATTTTTTAACGTTTTACGAAAGGTAAAATATATCTAAATAACTGTAAGTTTCAATTCTTTATTTCCCAGCACGCCTAATTGCCCGTCCAGGCTATAGACATAGTAATAAGTAATCATGTTAATGGGATTAGGTAGGTAGAACTTACAGGAAATGTACTAGCATTTTCATGCAAGGATATAGGGAAACCGTTAGTGAAAACCTTTTCTATTACACCGGGTTGTTCGAATTCAAACCTCCACGTCACCGACAAACTAAATGAGATGATCCTAAAGTTTAATCTGCATGACCACCGATTTGGCTGCTTAAATATTGAATTACCTGTTATAAGTATATTTTAAAAAAAATGTTTTTGTACCTCTAAAATATTAAAGGAAAATAAATTTTTAAAAAAACGTTGACCGCACTCATGTGTTACTAATTCTTTCCGATGTAAACACGTCCGACCCTTCCCTTCTCACCGCCAAGTAAATGAGGAGGGAGGGGGGAGGTTGGTATTGCATTAGACTAATTAGTCTGTCAAAGTGTTGTGCCACACCATTCATTAAACACCTTAATTTACTAGAAACTCATCATGATAATGGCAACTTAAAACACTGTGATATACTTAAGAGTGGCTTAAAATTTAAACAATGCTGTAAAAGTGCTTTAAGGAGGGATGGAAGGGAACGCAGGTTAAGAGAATATTTTTTTAAAGTTTATATGACAAAGTGGTTGACATAAAAGAATCAAATATTTTCAGCAGATAAGTTTAGTTTAGTTTTCTACACATATTAATCTCAACAAAAACCTCTTCAGTGGCCGAATGGTCTAAGCCCTAAGGCGTCACTTTCATGTTAGATTGACCTGCTGATGACGCGGAGATCGGGGTTCTAGCCCCGGTCGGGTCTGCTGAAGGTGTTTATTCCTAAATGGTTTCCCCTTTCCTTCCCCGCAAATGCGGGTAGCTTACCTTTAAAATACTTAATTCCCTATCCCTACGCCATTAGAGTACCATTATCAAACATTCGTATAAAATGACCAGATTATATATAAAGTTACTATATGGCATTGGCCTTATCTCGAGATAGTTCTATCCAGTCTACCTCATTACACCCTATCTCTTTCAGGTATATTATAGTGTTATCCTCACATCTACGTCTAGGTTATTCCAATGGTCTCTTACCATTGGTTTGCCAGTCAATAACCTGAAAACTGTTATAGAATCTCCCATTCGTGCTTCAATACCTGTGCACCGTAATATGCGATGAGGTCAGGGTATGTAACTCATCATTATACCACTTCTTCCACTCCTGATCCTCATTCCTTTTTGTTCTAAATATTTCCTAGGCACCTTATTTTCGAACACACTAAAATTGTTTTCGTCATGCAAATTAAGAGACCACGTTTCACACTCATAGAGAACCGGTAGTATAATTTTTTTTGTATATTCTGAGTTTTACATTCCTTAAAAGTAAGCGAGATGTCAACAACTTACTGACCCAGTAATAGAATGCATTTCCTAACTATTATTTTTCTAATTTTCAAAATAATATCGTTATTCATAATTACTAGTTAAAATTGTTCCTAAATATTTAAACTCACAACCCTGTCAAATGATTTGTTTTTCGCAGTAATCTATGCATTATTGTCCTCAATATGTGTTCTTTGTGTGATCATACACCGAGTATTTTCAGCGTTCATTTCTAAATCTATTTTCTTACTAGCCTCTAATAAAATCTCTGCATTTCTTGAAACAGCTTCCTCACTATTACCCGACAAAGATAAATCATCTGTGTATCCTAATAGCTGCAATGTACCGTTTATGCAATTTAAAAATCTCTCTAGACCTATTTTTGAGTAAAATATTTGGCAAAAGTTTGTTTTTTTTTAAGATATATTTGACGAAATATTTTTTTATTGTATTGACGTTCATCAGCAAAAATGCACCGAGTGAGAACAGAGAACATCTACAATTCAGTTTTCATAGAAAGGACCTTTTAGAAATATACGCTTTTTATCGGCCAAAATTGATATCATTTTACTATTTTATTAGTGTTATTTTATAGGTATTGATAATATCTATCAAAGGTGGCCGATGGAGATCACACGTTGACATATCAATACGGGATAGCATTTCTGTTAGATAATCCCTTTCTATGGAAATTGACCGCAGTTACCTTCAGCATAGTGTATGCAATATACGTATATTTTAGTTGAAACTCACCATAAACATGTTAGGTCCGGCGTTATTTAAGAATATAATTTCAAACCAATGATAGAATATGTCTAGGTAAAACGGACTTAACAATTTACTACATTTATAATCTTCGTATTGAACATAAAGCCTTTAACGAAACAAAAACACACCCAACTCTAGTTACCAAGAATGTAAAATGTCTGGGTATTAAGCTTAGGGTCTGAGCTCTTTTCAGCACAAAATGCTGTGAAACCAAATTCTGCCCTCGATTCACGTATGCTCGCTTGACCCTAGTCTAATAGGACAGTTCTAGATTTGTGACTCATTAACTTATTACAAGCTTCCGGCGATGACAGGGAAAATGAGTTCTACTCGGTTTGTGGCAGTATTATTAATGTCGTGTGTAGTTTGAAAATAGACAACTGGAAGGTTGGAATATGGGTGAGGGGCGGGAGGGGTGAGGGGGCTGGTATTTGGGCTACCAAGACACGCGCCCAGTCATTATATGGGCCATTGAAACAAGATTTACACGCCAATGCGGGGGTGGTCTTGGAATGGGGATGTTGACACAAGACATGGTACAGTAGTTTGTAAACATATATTATATACCCGCATCGGTGGTCCATTGGTTTAAAGGCGTCATTCTCGCCTCCCAGAACTGCCGATGACGGAGAGATCGGGATTTGAATTCCGGTCAGGTGTACTGACGGTGGCTTTGCTTACATGGTTTTACACTCTCTTTCCAAGCAAGTGCAGGTACACTTCCTCTAAATCCAAACGTTCTCATCCATAGTAAATAAGCGTAATTAGTGCATATGCGTGCAACCCTAATATGTAATAAGACGCGGTGCTAACAAAACATATTTAGGTGATAATTAGCAAATTAGCTTATGTCTAACATAACAAGTGTACATTTATAGTGTGTGTGCAATTAACTTATAGGCACGTATTTGTTTATAAAGCTTGCTTTTTCCTTGTATTTACATAGTTAAACTGTGTGTTAAAAACTTTCAATAACGTTCACCATAACTCGGTGATTTAACGGTTTTAATTACTCTTTGTATCACTAATTTACCGTCTCTGTGGTCTATTGGTCAGAGTTCGATCCCCAACGCTTTAAGATTTTCTGTGAACCAGTGGGTCAAAAGCGGAATTAGCTCAGCCTCATGAGGACACATGAGGAGCGAATTGAATAAAATAGTAGCGGCTACGGTCTAGAAAACTGTGAGGGAACTTATTCTGCTGATCACATTATGCCATCTATTAGCAGAAGTTGGCACTATCTCCGGCAACGAACGGCGACCACTTGGTCGGTATGGCTCGATTGCGATCTGACGCCTTGGAGTCTTATTTATATTTAATACACCGACTATGAAATATAAATGAAAATGTATTTTAGTCTCAAATCCTTATGTATATGCTTTTAGGGCCTATTATTTTTTATGACTAGCTGTAAGGGGTACAATGGCTAGATTTAAGGGGTGCGCGACTAGCAAGAGTTTGAGGAACACTGTTATAGATCATAAGTAATATTTATTTCATTTTAAAAACAACTATTCCCTTTGTCTATTGGAAATTCTTAGACCAGATTGCACTGGAAGCGTCAGATAGAGCAAAGACAGCCTACATAGACAGACTTAAAGAGGCACAGGGACGAATAAGACGGGACGTTGACACTGACAATGACGAAGAAGATGACAGCGACACGGAGGGCGGGACTGACACGGACACTAGTGCGGTCTCAGCGGGGAGTGAGTAGGGAAAAAAGGATTGTTAAAAGGGGATAAGTGGTAACAATCCTTGCCGGGAAAAAAAAAATGTGTATGTGCTGGGAGGAGCAAGCGCGAGCCCTGGGAACTGGATTCCAGTACGACTGAGTGTCTGAAGGAACACGGGGGATGCCCTTGAGATCCAGAAGACAGTTTTCCAGTCGTATGAACAAAAGTTAGTGGAATGATTATGAACTCTGAGGGGTTCCCTGCACCGTATGACCCACCACCTTGGAAACAAGAGAGGTGGGTTGTGGTTGATGGGCCCTCAGAGTCAAGATGGAGAAAGGCGGCTGCCCTGCAGCCCTCTGGGTGATGGTGTTCCCCGGCAGTAATGGGAATAGAATAGTTTAGTATTTTAGCTTAGCTTAGTTAGTAGTTAATATATATAATTAGGGACGGGGGAACTAGATAGGGGGTAGATTAGGAAATTCAGCTGCCAAGGGTAGAAAGTAGGCGGGGCACCAACTCTGATAGGGCGCCTCCCCAGGTGGTTATTATGGGGATGCCCACCTCTGCTGAGCGCTTGGCGGACTCGGGAGTGAAATCCCGAGCATTGTGAAGGGCCTAGCGGGGGAGGGTACCGGAGGCGTAATATACCCGGGGTGGATCAAATTGAGCTAAGGGTAGTTGAATTTCATTTAAGTTAAGAGCCAAAATATGTGTTGTAATGATAAAAAGGAAATTCATATTAAAATTGTGTAAATTAAGTAAAAGTTGTGGAAAAAACGGCCCGGATTTAAAGATTGTAAGATACCGGGCCTGTAAACACTGAATAAATAAATAAATAAATAAATAAATAAATAAATAAATATTCCCTTTGTCAGTCGCATTCACAAGAATACTTAATTTGAAGAAGGGGGGGGGGGGAAGGAGCAGACAAAGATAAGGTAAGTTTATCCTCAGGTACAGATGGAATCTTTCTGTGGTCGCTCATCTCATGCAAAGTTAAGTACATTCTGTTTACACTGAACGGTAGCAGTTTAACTAGATGTATTATACTATTTATGTTTATCTTATAGCCTGCGACATATTAGAACCATGAAAGGTAAGCTTGTTAACTTTCATGGTCAAACGTTACATATTTATCTTCCCTTATGGAAGAAAAGGAATGCCAGGCGCTTCTGTGGATTGAGAATATCTCGGTGAGAGAAAATATGTTTAAAAACCGACCAGTGATTAGGTATTAGCATTTTTTTAAATTATTATTTGATTTTAGTTCTTTTAAATTTATTCTCGTTTTTCTATGCGGAAGCTCTTGACATTTTGGCTGTCAGATGCTTAATGATTCGGTCTAATTAATTATTACGCTCTTCAGTCGGCTGTTTTGATAACGTATTTAATAAGTCAGCAGGATAAGTCACGTTAACTTAAATGTAACTGTGAATGTTTTCCTACCAAACTCATACCCAATTTGGTGTCCGCATAATCTAAGGCGCTATTTTCGCAGGAGACTAGACTACCGATGACGAAGAGATCAAAGTTCGAATTTTGGTCGGGTGTAATGGGAGGGAGGGAGGTGTTTTCAAAATAGTATTCCCCTCTACGTCCACGCAAATGAGGGTACACTTCCTCTGAATATAACGTTCTCGTTCCTAAAACAATCAGCGTAATTATTACATAAGCGTATAACTCGAACGGGTAGTAAAACGCGGTGCTAAAATAAAGAAAGGAAAACATTCATTGGTGAGGTATAAACAGCCTGTGTGAGAGAGGTATTTAAAACAGCCTAAGATAGGATTGGTCAAATGGGGGAGTATGTGGTTGAGATATTTCAAAGGTACAGTTTTATCAAACTCTGCTTACCCGGTCAACACTCAACGACACACCATTGATGATCTATACACATGTTTGCGTGATCAAATGTTTCAAATGAATCAACTTTCTAGCCATAATGCTTTTAATGTCGACAACATTGTGAGTTTAATTATTATTTGCAATGTGTTTACTCCCTCAATGTAAAAACAGAAATACTTTTTTATTTGATAATTAATGACATGATCCAAAGAGCTTAAATTCACTAAGAGGACTATACATTTATAAATTGTATTTTACATACTACAAAACAAATTTACTATGATAAAAAATCTACTAATTCTAGGTATGAAATAAAAACGGATAACGATGTGAATGATTATAGATAGTTTTGTAATGTGTGATAATCTAGATGAAATACTAAAATCAATCCATTTTATCAAGTAATGTGAAAAAAAGTTACTAAAATAAAAAATATAAATTAATTTATTTAAAAAAATAGGGAACTAGAGAATAAGTATAGATTTTGCTGAGATTAAATAATTAGGGCCTATGAAAAAAAGTGAATAAAATAAGTTTAAAACTTGAATTCAAATAAGTCACTATAGCCCTAATTTAACCAAGAGTGAAGGGATCAGAGAGGAACAATTTACATTTAAAAAAAATTAGCATAAGTTTAATATAGTAAGCTGTTTTGTTTAATTCTCAAAACAAGTATTCTACTATTTAACCATCTGAATTTTTGTCGTCGTTACTGACCTTTTACCACATTACATATATTATTATTATTATTATTATTATGTATTTATTATCATAGCACCGCGTCTTACTACCCGTTCGGGTTGTACGCTCTTACGCTAATGTGTAATGGTATGGTGATTGTGAGATGAAATGGAGGACCTACAGTTTAACGTGGAATCCGAACCACGGTGGGGCCTGGCATTCCCCACATTCACAAGATGTCTTGTCAGAGGTGAAGGAAGGGTTTGTAATCAGATTAATCTGTGCCGGGACCGAGGACATTTCATAATAAAAACACTAAAAAGAGATGGGCATATTTTTATGTATGTGTGACTCTTTCAGAGCTTAGGATCCACTGGGCCATCTTAAGTTTATATTTGTTTATTTTTGTGGAATTCGGGTCACCATGTCGGTGGCAATAATTTATTTCTAGGAAATCAAGTTTATCTCCATGTCTAAGTTTTATCGCTTGGATTTAAAATGAAGCAGTGAGTTGCATAAATTAATAATTTACTACAATTGTTGCTGCGGATGGAAAGCAGTACATTCATCAGTTTAGTGATTTTTTTTTTTGTGACCTGTCGGTCTAGGGGTAAAGTGTCAGACTTCTGTGCCGGGGTTCAATCCTCGGTCCCGGCAAAGATTTATCTGATTACCAAACCCTTCCTTCACCTCTGACAAGACATCTTGTGAATGTGGGGAATGCCAGGCCTCCACCGTGGTTCGGATCCCACGTTAAACTGTAGGTGCTCCATTTAATCTCACAATCACCCTACCATTTACACATTAGCGGAAGTGCTTACAACCCTAACGGGTAGTAAGACGTGGTATAATAATAATAATAATAATAATAACTTTTTCTGACTCTTCAAAATATTTAGCTTAATTTTTACGTCAAATATTGTGATCTGTATCTCTGGCATTCGCAGGTAAAACCTAGAAATGATGTTTTTTGTAAACGTTTGGTAATTACACAATATGTTCTTATGTTGTCTTAAAGGTCTGTAACGCAAATATTAATTTTTTTATTTTTAAAATAAAATAAATATTTTTTGTAGGCGTTAAAAAGATTATTGACCTGAATTAAAAAAAAGTGTTACGTATAATATAATATTCTATTATCACATCCACCGACCCTCGGATATTTAAATAATTAATTCACAAATAAAAAATTATCCAAAATTTTCCTAAAATGATTTATTTGGCTCCAATAAAGTGGAAAATCCAGAGATTTGTTCCCACAAAATTATTAAAGATAGTATCTTCTCCCAGTCTAACTTTAACTTACCCTATAATTTAACCTTTATGACATAATTTTGGTTCGTTCGCCCACTTCAACTTACTAGTTGGTAATTTAATCAAATTAATTTCGCAAAGTCAGAAAGTTACCCGCCATTTTGGTACTTGTTAGCAATAAACCTCACTTTATCCTTTCAAATTTATTCTCAGTATTGAATGACAATGGAAGGGAGGAGAGAACGGGTAACAAGGGGGAGGGTGAAGCAAAATTAAAGAAAATGTGGTGCAATTAAGTAAGTAGTAGACTTGTAGAGAATATTTTCATCATTATGTCAGACCTAGTGGAGCTTTAAAAGAAAAATTATGTGTTTAGATATCTCTATTCACTGAAAACCATATAATCAAGTGCTAGAAGATGTGACAGCTAAGCAGATTGTTTCTCAACCTATCCACGATTTCGGTAAAAAAAAAATACTTTTTCACTATAAAAATAATAAGTATTATAATTGTGATAATCTTCGACCATTATATCATGGTAGATTTTGAAGATCTATGTGACCCCCTCCCCCCAACCCAAAAATGTGGGACTTATAATTCTGTATGTCTGTCTGTATCTGGGACACAGCCTCTAGGTTAAAATGGTTGCTCATTGGGAGAGCTTTGAGTCCTTTAACACGGGGTTTGCTACGTGCAGTCCCAAGTGACAACATCACTAGCAAGCAGGCATTTTTATAACCATTCACTTTAATAATGGATTTATTAGAGAACAGACAAAAACTAAACTGCTTTCACAAAGTTATATTGTACTTCAAGGAAACACTTATAGACTATGATATGTGAGAGTGACGTCTCCTTAGACCATGCGACCACCTAAGCAGGTTACCGAGTTATTTATAGAATACCATTGCATTAGTAAAACAGTACAAGACTTGAGAGCAGAAGAGATGGTAAGACGGAGTGGGGGACCAAAAAAAAAAAAAGAGTGTCGAGCGTTTTAGAAATATGTAATTTACCAATTTTTCTCGGACGTTTAACATTACTGGATATTGTTTTTAAGTAAAACGTGAATTTGAAGCCCAAACCTATTTTTCTTTAAAAACCAAAATAAAAGCGTATGAAATAACAATAACCCAGCCACGGACCTTTTTTTTTTTTTTTCAGACGAACAAAGTCTCGAGTAGTCTTAGCTTTTCAGACTACAATAAAATGTTCTGATGAGGGGGGGGCAGGGGGGCAGTAAAAATAGCGCGCTGGTCGCGGGCGTAAGGCCAGTACCATCCCCCCTCTCCCAACACAAAGTCTCATCATTTACCTTTCACCATCCTTCTCCCACACTCACGCATGTGCTCGTAAGACACGTGTGTCTCGGACAGAAATAACGCGGGATTCCCTTCCCCAGCGTGCTGCGAGCATCGTTTACTAGAAGTAATGTGATTTTTTTGTTAGTCTATTGCACAGCGCTTTCATTGTAAACTTCTTTTTCGCATTAGCGTTTTACTCGAGGCACTTTGTGGGCCTGTTATTTTAATTTTTTTTCTCTATTCGTGATGGTAATAAGATTAAAACAAGCAGCGTGGGCGGAAAGGTTGAAAGCTTTGGTGTTGAAGGACAGGCTGTGGTTGGGATCCCGGTTAGGTTAGGTATGTTATTATTATTTGAGAAGTGATCCGACTGATTATATCATTAGTCGAGCTGCAAATTAACTTACATTTAGAACTGACAAAACACCCAACCCCTTCCCTCCCCCCAGCCGTTAATTCAGCACTGTGAAAGAGTGAATCCACATTTCACCAATAATAATTATTTTTGCCATATCAGGAATCGAACCCGGGATCTTTATCTCAGTAGTCAAACACGTTACCGACTGGGATAAGGTGTCGGAATTTGGATATGTTGAGAGAAGTCAGTCACAGTGACAGAGATATAAATATTTATTCACCGCCACATACCATTATTATTATTATTATTATTATTATTAGCACCGCGTCTTACTACCCATTCGGGTTATACGCACTTACGCTAATGTGTAATGGTAGGGTGATTATGAGATGAAATGAAGGACCTACAGTTTAACGTGGAATCCGAACCACGGTGGAGGCCTGGCATTCCCCACATTCACAAGATGTCTTGTCAGAGGTGAAGGAAGGGTTTTGAAATCAGATAAATCTGTGCCGGGACCGAGGATTGAACCCCGGCCGCCAGCACAGAAGTCTGACACCTTACCCCTAGACCACCAGGTCACCAGCCACATACCACTCACTACCTAAGTTAATGTGGTAGAGATGAGGAAGGTAGAATTTTAGAGAAAGTATTCCAAAATTTGCTTAGAGGAGAGTATAAAAACATGTATGAAAAACAACCTTAGTACAACCTGCCGGCATGCAAGCCCCGACCTCCCCGTCAAACCAGACTAAACGAGCACGAAATTTAGATCGCGTACTTACCGGCGCGGGTCACATATTATGAACTCTGTCGTTGTTACATCCTTTCTCGGAGATAATAGCATTACATTTTTCAATGAACTATCTTCATTATTCTTACAACCAAGATCGAGTCTTTAACAGTTTGTGTTGAAACCGGGGATTCGAACCACAACTGGAACCCCGATAACCGAAATGAATAGTTATGTTTAAAGAATCGGAACCATAGAAATAAAGTGCCTAGAAACCAAAACCGGAATTGATATTTATATTGTAACGTTCTGGAATTACGTTACCGCGATGGGCGCCTATTGAAGAAGTATGATTAATACACTTTTCATTTTGACCTGTTTTTTATTGCTGAATCAGTTTAATTAATGCGAAAATAGATCATGTCGAAAAATATACGCGGGCTAGCGCGTACAGATGTTACTAGACGCCAAACTCCCAACTCCCAACTGACAACTGAGTACTGGATACCAACTGAACACTAACTTTATGTTGCACCATCCTTTGTATATATTCCTTGGTCATGGAAGCTTCGAGAAGGTTTAGATTAGAAAAACAAAATACAAGACAAAAACATCTCTGTGCTACTCGAAGCTTCGAGAGCCGGAAAAAGACTCAAGTTACATTTTAAAATCTCTCTTCGAACCATCGAGAAGAGGAAGTTATTATTTGAAAAATATATATTGTCAAACTGACTTGACTGGTGTCACGTGCGTGACGTCACTGTTCAGTGGCTTTTGCCTTCTTAGAAGAAGAAGTGCTTTAAGCGCCATTTAATATACTATATAATTTAAATGAAATAAGACGTTTATAAAATTAGGACGATATTATTGTCAATGCTTTCACATACTTCTCAGGGGCAAATCAATTACATTACAATACCCCCCAAAGTGTATCTGAAAGTAGAGACCTAGTCGTATACTTTTTGATACGCTTTGCTAAAAAAAAATAAAAGACATGATCATTTTTCGCACACCCTGTATAAAATTTCACAAATAACAATATTTTGAAACATCCTGTATAACATTTCACAAATTAGATAAATTCCAATAATTTGGAACACTCTGTATAATGTTGTTCTTGAATGATAATATTTGAAGTGGTGTTCTCCGACTGTAAGTTTACATGAATTATATATATATTGAAGTTATATAAAGCAAACATTAAAATATAAAATGTTAATCAAAAAGTTGAAATTAGATAAATCAAATATCAAGATATAAAATTGTTAAGTATAATTACAATTAATTGAAATAAAATAATATAAGTTTATTATATGAACATTTGAATTTAATATAAAAATATAAATTTAATCATTACTAATGAAAGTTTTTTATTTAAAAAAAACAAAATTCGTTGCTATTACGTCCTTAAGATTGATTAAAATACATTAAACTTGTTAATAAAAAAAAATTGAATATAATTGTCACTAATCAAAGTGTCTTTTAATCATTTATTGGTTTAAACACTTCGTTGCACTTTTTGTTCATTTCAATGACCCTTCACGGATCCACTTTTAATTATTAGTATTACGATGACGATCCTTCACGGATCCACTTTTACTATTATTTTAACATACTTAACAAACACTCTTAATGCTACACATACCCTTAAAAAGCCTGACTGCCAAATTCGCTATATGAGCCACTATTATACTCTTAAAAGCCTGACGGCCAAATTCGCTATATGAGCCTTCACTTAAATTACATTTACAAAATACTTAGCTTAAAAACACAAAAAAGGATAATTCACAAAATAAACTTAATTACTTAAAAGATAATATAATTACATTGTTTCGGACAGAAAAAGGATAATAACAGAACATCTGAACCACCTTACCAAAATCTTTATTTATTCATGAGGATACCTAATCTCAAAACAAATTTAAAATACTTGAAATATATAGACGATAATCTTGGAATCATAAAATATTTAAAATTATTTTTTTCCCCTTCTTAATTGAATAATTAATTTCACATTAGTGAAAAAATATCTTTACCTGCATCTTTCTGTTGATTACAATCTTTTGACTATTGCCTATTTGCCTTAGGCATTTAAAAATGAAATTATAATAAAATCTTTTATAGTAGCCTAATTAGGTCTAACACCCTAATTAGCTCTCATCCTTGTTAATACATTAGCATTATTACATCACGTAATCACAGAATACCCTTTTAAACTTCTTCACAATCTCCTCAATATCTTTAAATTTTAATCCAGAATTAACCATTGGATATTTATCGCATATTATATAGTGGAAAACTTAAGCTTCTGCCTCATTTATTATAACTGACTATTTGTTGCGTTGTGCTAACTCTATGTTTGTGAATACCTGTTACCTGAACTTTGGTGATCACTTTGACTCACCACTTATAAAAATGAAATTATTCATCATGGCTTATTACATCTAAGTCCATGGCTTAATACACCTCAACTTCCTCACTCAATTCTCCTCAACGCTGCTAGATGCCCTCGGGCCATCCTTAAACTCATAACGACGATTAATTAATCAAGATCATGGCTTGCCCATAGCTAAGACCATATCTGAAAAAACCTCAACTCCACTTTCTCAACCTATATACCTCAATGAAAAGACCTCAACTCCACTATCTGAAAAAAAAAAGCTTTTAAACAAGACTATACTGGCCTCTTATTTCCACTCACCTTAACATACTGTAATAAGCACTCAAGTGCATATCTAAATTAATTTCTCTAGATATCTTAGATTTTACTCTTCAGCTTATCAGCCTACTCTGTGATTTCTTTAATCTCTGAATCAAAATCGTTGAATTTATTGCCATTTAATTAATTGAATTAAAATAACCCCCACCTAAATATTAAAATCCTTATCTTGATTATAAAAAAAATGCATCATTGATGAAATAATATATTTATTCAGATTTCCAAGATCGTCTATTAATTAATAAAACTTCTTAACTTTCTCATAAACTAAAATTATATAACTTCTTGTTAAAATTAAAATTTATATTTTTATCTCTAATTATTACTTAAACAATAGTTTACAATTAACAAAAATAATGACCTACTCTTAGAATATACTTATATTCTAATCTATCCTCGCGTGATTTCAGGTTTTCACGCACCTCCAGCTGACAAACTTATCCAAGCCCTCACCTAACCTTCTATCCGATGTTATCCCTTGCATGCTTCTAAGGGTCCATGCCTCCTCCTTATCTGTTCTCCTATTTTGATTTGTACAACTTTCTAAAATTATGCTAAGTCCAAATGTTATTAATCTAAATTGATAAGAATTTATATTTTTATACTTATAGATTTTATACTTAATGTACCGGGTTTGACTCTGACTTATTGAACTAAAAAAAATAAAAATAAGTGATTTTATCTTTCCTGGCCAAAGTCAGTTTGTGTTGTCTTAGCTTCCAAAGAAAGATGTTTTCAGACTGTTGTTTTGTTGTAGAAATAACAATAGATGACCACCTGTATTAAGTGCGATGTAGGAATGACAGACCACCTCTCATTTTGACAAAAGAAATATTAGTTCTACCCTTTTCAAAAAAAAAAGATTAGTGTCACTTTTCGTGTTTGGTCGTTTATGGTTTCTTTACAATTTCCTTTTTGAGATGTGTTTCAGGTGTGACACTTTTACCTTTCTTCAAACTAGTACGCAGTTATAACTTTGCAGAATTCTGAGTATATTTTAACCACTGCGTATTTCCTAGGAAGAAAAAAACCATTTTAGCATCTCTCTCATCTTGTTAGTTTTTGTGCTACAGGTCCAGGTTCGAACTCTGGCTTAGTCATTTTACTATTTAATTATATAAATAAAATCCTGTTCCTATCCTTTATAATTAATGTAGCTGAAAAAATGTTTAGATATCTGTCTTGCTATAATAGGGTTTTAATTCTGTGACATTAAAAACACCTCTAATCTTAAGAGTCTCAGGGTCTTGAATTAAGTATACATTTTGACCTATTTGATATTTTACCTGATATGGTCCTTCATATAGTAAAAAGAACTTTTTTACTTCCTTATTCAAAGCTGATGATAATTGATGATTTTTTACAAGAACTAACTGGCCATTTGCGTATTCAATAGGTTTAAGAATCTTTTTATCATGGTACCGGGTTCGTTTCTCTGCTGTATCTTTTAATCTTTTTACTGCTAGATGTAATTTAGTTTGATGATCTTTTTCTAACCTTTGTGGAAAACTGAAGAGTTTCTCGAGATTTCTAACTGGTCTATTTCCCATCATTAATTCTTGAGGTGTGTAACCTGTGCTTTCATGAGTTATTGAATTTAGACAAATTTCTATTCTTTCTACATAATTTGCCCATGAAGCATGATTGTCATGACAAAATAACCTCAAAAACCTACCTATCTCTCTGTTAACTCTTTCTACACTATTGCTTTGGGGATGATATACAGAAGTATATTTTACAATAATTTTGTTATCTGTTAGAGTTGACCTCCATTTTATGCTTGTGAACTGTGTTCCATGATCAGAAACAATAGTTTGGGGAATACCTACATCTTTTACATAGTATTTTATTATCTTATTTGTAACTGCATTGGCAGTCGCTCTCCTCATTGTATATAATTTAACATATTTAGTGCAAATATCTAGAACAGCAAATATATATTGTACACCTCTAATACTAGAAGGTAGTGGTCCATATATATCGACAAAAACTAATTGTAACGGTTGGTCAGCTAATACATTCTTCATTAAGCCCTCATACTTTACATTAGGGATTTTGGTTTTTTGACATATGTCACACTGTCTTAATACTTTTGCTATAGTTCTGTTCATCTTGGGAAAATTACATGATTCTCTTAATATATTGTAACATTTTTTTACCCCTACATGAGCGTACTGTTGATGGCAATTCTCTATTACAGTTATTATTAATTCTGTGGGAATACAAATAGTCCAAATTTTATCTATGGAGGTTTTTTTGAAAAGTAAATTATTATAGATTTGATAGTTTATTTGCAATTTCTAATTTGGGTTCTGACTGTTCTAATTCTGTAAACACCTTTTTTAGTTTTTGATCCTCTCTTTGACATAATGGTAATTCCTTTTTTATTTTATTTTCTATTTCATTAATAGGTTTTCTTTTATGTACTAAAACTCTAAATTCCCTATCGATGGTACCTTCTACTGTGCCTTCTGGTGGATAGCGTGATAAAGTGTCTGCTATTACTTGGTCTTTTCCTGCTATATATTTTATTGTTAAATTATATTCTTGTAATAGTAGGATCCATCTAGTTAAGCGACCATGAAGTAATTTACATTTATTAATAAAAATTAATGCCTTATGATCCGTGTATAGAGTGGTTGGTTTTCCATAAATATAAATTCTAAATTGTTGACATCCATATACTATAGCTAATAGTTCTTTCTCTGTAATTGTATAATTAACTTCAGGACCATGAAGTACTCTGCTAGCATATGCTATCGGCCTACGGTCTCCTTCTTTATCAAATTGAAACAGCTCAGCACCTATTGCCAATCCAGATGCGTCACAACATATGTTCATGGGTTGTTCGAGGTCAGGGTGTTTTAAGGTTACTGTATTTACAAATTGTTGTTTAATGTGGTCCATTGCTGCATCTTCTGCACTGCCCCAGTTCCATTCCTGATTCTTTTTTGTTAAATTTAGTAATGGTATCACAAGGTCTGAATGGTGTTTGACAAATTTTCTGTAATAATTTATAAGACCCAGAAAAGCTTGTAGTTGTTTTTTGTTCTTTGGGGTAGGAAATTCCCTAATTGACCTGGTTTTATTTTGATCTGCTGAAATTCCCTCTGGGGATATTATATGACCTAAAAAGTTTATTTGTTCACAAAGAAAAGAAGATTTTTTGAAATTGACCGTCATTCCTCCTGTTTTAAGTTTACTTAGTACCAATTCTAACTGTTTTACATGTTGCTCAAATGTTTTTGATGCAATTACTATGTCATCTACGTACAGAGTTACAAAACTAAGCACCTCAGGGCCTAGGACCTTTTCTAATCCCCTAATAAACTTACTTGTTGATACTGTTAGTCCGAAAGGCATTCTTTTAAAACAAAAAGTTCTTCCATTGTATATAAAAGAGGTATATTTTCTAGAGTCTGGTTCTAGTTCAATTTGCCAAAAAGAGCTGACTAAATCTAGTGAAGTTAAAAATTTACAGCCTTCAAATTTCTGAATTAATTCATTCGCTGGTGCTGGTGATTCATTATCATTAATTAAAATTTGATTTACTTTACGGGCATCTAAACATAATCTCACACCCCCATCTTTTTTCTTAACTACCACTAATGGGTTTATTATGTCAGAACTACACCGCTCAATTATATCCCATTCCAACATGTGGTTAAGGGTCTCCTCTACAGCTGATCTCTGGCTATAGGGTACAGGATACGATTTGCTATTGAAAGGGGAATGATCTGATACTTCCAATTTACATTTGTATAAATTATTTAATCCTGGTTTTTCTGAAAAGATTTCTTTATGTTGCCACATTACGTCTAATAATTTTTGTTTTTGCTCTGTACTGATGGCTGACAGTTTACAAATTATTTTTTCTATATCTGTCCAAGGTATTTGTAGACTATTGACGGATAATTGTTGTAATCTTTTTATATTATTTTGTTGAAATTGATCGCTCATTATTCCCTTTACTTGTAGTCTTAGAATATTTGAACAAACTTTTTCGCTAAATGGCACTCTCAGATTAAAAGGTTTTTTATTAATTGACACCTGTTTATTTTGATAATTTATATCAACCTCAAATCCTGCTAACCAATCTGACCCTAATATAATTGGAACATTTAGGTTTTCTATAATAAGAAATATGATACTCATTTTTATATTACTTATTTCAACATCAATTAATACTTGTTTTTTAACCTTTTTGTTTTTAGTCCCTGTTGCGCCTATAATTACTGTATTGGTTACTGGTAATACGGGAATGGCCGTTTTTAAATTACTATTTTTTATTTCTTCAAAACATTCTTGTGACATTGCTGTCACCTCTGATCCTGTGTCTAGTAACATTTTTACTTTAATAGCCCCTAATTTTCCTTCAATTTCAGGTGATACTGATTTACTATATTTGTTTTTATCGGTTGCTTCAAATAACAAGTCTTCTTTTGGGTTACCCTGTAGTATTACATTTTGTCTAACATATTCTAAATATGCTGATTGTTCTGTGGTCCGATTTTTACTTGTAATCTTCATCACGTACGGACTGTCACGTGATTGACTTTTTAGTTTTCCCTTTGTTTAGGATTGTACCTATCTAAATTCGTTGTCCCTGGGAAGGGTGGCACATAATTAAAATTTGGAGGTTGATGTACTTGATTGGTTGTGAATCTGGGGTTACCTGTATTGTTATTTCTATTAATTTGTCGATCACTCGAAATTATTTGCTTCGGAGGTCCTTGGTTCCTCTCCTGTCGATATTCTATTCTAGGATGTGGATATTTTCTATTTTGCTCTGGTATTGGATAATTATTTTGATATCTCTGCCTATCTTGTCCATTATTGATTTCTTTGAATTGAGGGTTTGTTGATTGCCTATGCCTATCAATATTATATCTGTTTGTCTGATCATTGATTTCTTTGTTTCTTTGATATCTATCGTCAAATGCCATTAATACTCTCTCTACTTCTTTGATGTTCTGTTTATTTATGCTAATGAGAACGTCTTGTACTGGAGTTGGAAAATGATTCATTAGAAGACCTATCAATCTATCCTCTACTACTGGTATCGCAAATATTTCGCTTGTGTCACAAATTTATTGAAATATTCACTCATAGTACCATCCTTGTCGTTATATTTCCCATTAAAAATTAATTGTAGAAAATCATCCTGCATATTTTGAGACCAATATTTTTCCAAAAATATTTCCCTAGCCTGCTCGTATGTCTCCCATTCACTCTCTATACTATCTGTCCAGGATTTCGCCTCATCTTCTAGGCCTGATAAAAATATCTCTATTTTGACTTTTTCATTTATTCTTTCTCCTTTAAATACTCTTTCTACTTTATTTATATATTGTACTGCTAAAATGTTTCCTCTCTTTCCTTTAAATTTTGGAATAAGTGCTAATGACGTTTCTCTTAGTCCCTTAGCAAATAAGTTGGTAGTATCGTGTAAGTTACTAGATTCCCCTAGATTTGTTTGATTTTCAACCACAAAATCGGTTAGTTTTTTATCTAGTTTTTCTACTGCCTTATTTACGATCCCATCTATCTGTGCTTTAATTAAAATTTTATTTGTGTCTTGCTGAGAATCAAGTACTGACTTTACCTCATTTATTTCTTTTTCAAGGTTGTGTTGGACTACCTTAACATTAGTTTGTGTATGTTCTACTTGTTCCTTTAACCCTTTAACTGATTCTAGTTCTATTGTTTCTATTTTATTTTTATTGGCTGAAATCTGTTCCATTAACTTGAACTGTCCTTCCCTTAAGTTTTCATGCTTTTCAATCAAAATCTGTTTTACTTTTTCCTGTTCTATCACTTTTGTGTCTACCTCATTTAACTGTACTGCTAAGTTTTTGTGAACTGTCTCTAATTGGTCTATTTTTTGCTCTACATAACCAAATCTCTGATCTCAAACCTCCTTACTTAACTCTATTTTAGCACTTAATTCTTTATTAATCTGTTCAAGTTTCGTCTGATTTGTATCTATTTTCTGATTAATTGCCTGGGTATTTGCATATATTATTTGATTAATTTCGTGTCTACTTGTATCTATTTCCTGTTTAACTGTATTTATTTCCTGTTTAACTGTATTTATTTCCTGTTTAGTTTCCTGGCTACTTTTATCTATTTTTTGATTAGTTGCATCTATTATTTCTTGTTTAGTTTCCTGGCTAGCTTTTTTACTATCCTCTGCCATTTGCTGTAACATTTTCATAATTTGGGTCAAGTCTACTATGGGTTGCTCCATATTTTGTTCCCTATTCTTTTCTCTTTCTTCCTCATCTACTAAAACATTTCCTTCTTTTTCTGTCCTATCTCCTTCTCTCTCTCCCTCTGCAAATGACTCTCCAATGTCCTGTTCACTTTCTCTTATTTCCTCATCTGATTGTTCTAGAACTAACTGATTCCTAGGTCTATTTTCAGCTGTCTCTTCAGAATAGCTACTAGCGTCACTATTATCATTAGAATCTGCCATTTTTTAATTATTGTTCCCTTACTTTAAATCATAAAAAAAATTTATACTGTTCCACCCCCAAAATGCACAAATGACAAATATATTTTTCACTATTTAATTTAAGTTTCTGTTGATGACTTATCTGTGATATCTTCTTTAGACTCGTCTCCACCCCTTGTCTCCTTTGGTGATGGTAAGCTGCTTCTCTCGGTCCTCGGCGCTGCTTACTGCTTATCTTGGTCCTCGGCGTTGCTTCCTGCTTTATCTCGGTGCTGCTTCCTGCTTATCTCGGTCCTCGGCGTTGCTCTGCTGCTTATCTCGGTCTTCGGCGTTGTCCTCTACTGCTTACCTCGGGGAGGTATCTCGTGCTGTATCTCGGGGAGGTATCTCGTGCTGTTATCTCGGGGAGGTATCTCGTGGAGGTAATTCGTGCTGTATCTCGTGCTGTATCTCGGGGAGGTATATTGTGCTGTATCTCGGGGAGATAATTCGTGCCCCTAAGTTGGGAAGCCAATTGTAACGTTCTTGAATTACGTTACCGCGATGGGCGCCTATTGAAGAAGTATGATTAATACACTTTTCATTTTGACCTGTTTTTTATTGCTGAATCAGTTTAATTAATGCGAAAATAGATCATGTCGAAAAATATACGCGGGCTAGCGCGTACAGATGTTACTAGACGCCAAACTCCCAACTCCCAACTGACAACTGAGTACTGGATACCAACTGAACACTAACTTTATGTTGCACCATCCTTTGTATATATTCCTTGGTCATGGAAGCTTCGAGAAGGTTTAGATTAGAAAAACAAAAATACAAGACAAAAACATCTCTGTGCTACTCGAAGCTTCGAGAGCCGGAAAAAGACTCAAGTTACATTTTAAAATCTCTCTTCGAACCATCGAGAAGAGGAAGTTATTATTTGAAAAATATATATTGTCAAACTGACTTGACTGGTGTCACGTGCGTGACGTCACTGTTCAGTGGCTTTTGCCTTCTTAGAAGAAGAAGTGCTTTAAGCGCCATTTAATATACTATATAATTTAAATGAAATAAGACGTTTATAAAATTAGGACGATATTATTGTCAATGCTTTCACATACTTCTCAGGGGCAAATCAATTACATTACAATACCCCCCAAAGTGTATCTGAAAGTAGAGACCTAGTCGTATACTTTTTGATACGCTTTGCTAAAAAAAAATAAAAGACATGATCATTTTTCGCACACCCTGTATAAAATTTCACAAATAACAATATTTTGAAACATCCTGTATAACATTTCACAAATTAGATAAATTCCAATAATTTGGAACACTCTGTATAATGTTGTTCTTGAATGATAATATTTGAAGTGGTGTTCTCCGACTGTAAGTTTACATGAATTATATATATATTGAAGTTATATAAAGCAAACATTAAAATATAAAATGTTAATCAAAAAGTTGAAATTAGATAAATCAAATATCAAGATATAAAATTGTTAAGTATAATTACAATTAATTGAAATAAAATAATATAAGTTTATTATATGAACATTTGAATTTAATATAAAAATATAAATTTAATCATTACTAATGAAAGTTTTTTATTTAAAAAAAACAAAATTCGTTGCTATTACGTCCTTAAGATTGATTAAAATACATTAAACTTGTTAATAAAAAAAAATTGAATATAATTGTCACTAATCAAAGTGTCTTTTAATCATTTATTGGTTTAAACACTTCGTTGCACTTTTTGTTCATTTCAATGACCCTTCACGGATCCACTTTTAATTATTAGTATTACGATGACGATCCTTCACGGATCCACTTTTACTATTATTTTAACATACTTAACAAACACTCTTAATGCTACACATACCCTTAAAAAGCCTGACTGCCAAATTCGCTATATGAGCCACTATTATACTCTTAAAAGCCTGACGGCCAAATTCGCTATATGAGCCTTCACTTAAATTACATTTACAAAATACTTAGCTTAAAAACACAAAAAAGGATAATTCACAAAATAAACTTAATTACTTAAAAGATAATATAATTACATTGTTTCGGACAGAAAAAGGATAATAACAGAACATCTGAACCACCTTACCAAAATCTTTATTTATTCATGAGGATACCTAATCTCAAAACAAATTTAAAATACTTGAAATATATAGACGATAATCTTGGAATCATAAAATATTTAAAATTATTTTTTCCCCTTCTTAATTGAATAATTAATTTCACATTAGTGAAAAAATATCTTTACCTGCATCTTTCTGTTGATTACAATCTTTTGACTATTGCCTATTTGCCTTAGGCATTTAAAAATGAAATTATAATAAAATCTTTTATAGTAGCCTAATTAGGTCTAACACCCTAATTAGCTCTCATCCTTGTTAATACATTAGCATTATTACATCACGTAATCACAGAATACCCTTTTAAACTTCTTCACAATCTCCTCAATATCTTTAAATTTTAATCCAGAATTAACCATTGGATATTTATCGCATATTATATAGTGGAAAACTTAAGCTTCTGCCTCATTTATTATAACTGACTATTTGTTGCGTTGTGCTAACTCTATGTTTGTGAATACCTGTTACCTGAACTTTGGTGATCACTTTGACTCACCACTTATAAAAATGAAATTATTCATCATGGCTTATTACATCTAAGTCCATGGCTTAATACACCTCAACTTCCTCACTCAATTCTCCTCAACGCTGCTAGATGCCCTCGGGCCATCCTTAAACTCATAACGACGATTAATTAATCAAGATCATGGCTTGCCCATAGCTAAGACCATATCTGAAAAAACCTCAACTCCACTTTCTCAACCTATATACCTCAATGAAAAGACCTCAACTCCACTATCTGAAAAAAAAAAGCTTTTAAACAAGACTATACTGGCCTCTTATTTCCACTCACCTTAACATACTGTAATAAGCACTCAAGTGCATATCTAAATTAATTTCTCTAGATATCTTAGATTTTACTCTTCAGCTTATCAGCCTACTCTGTGATTTCTTTAATCTCTGAATCAAAATCGTTGAATTTATTGCCATTTAATTAATTGAATTAAAATAACCCCCACCTAAATATTAAAATCCTTATCTTGATTATAAAAAAAATGCATCATTGATGAAATAATATATTTATTCAGATTTCCAAGATCGTCTATTAATTAATAAAACTTCTTAACTTTCTCATAAACTAAAATTATATAACTTCTTGTTAAAATTAAAATTTATATTTTTATCTCTAATTATTACTTAAACAATAGTTTACAATTAACAAAAATAATGACCTACTCTTAGAATATACTTATATTCTAATCTATCCTCGCGTGATTTCAGGTTTTCACGCACCTCCAGCTGACAAACTTATCCAAGCCCTCACCTAACCTTCTATCCGATGTTATCCCTTGCATGCTTCTAAGGGTCCATGCCTCCTCCTTATCTGTTCTCCTATTTTGATTTGTACAACTTTCTAAAATTATGCTAAGTCCAAATGTTATTAATCTAAATTGATAAGAATTTATATTTTTATACTTATAGATTTTATACTTAATGTACCGGGTTTGACTCTGACTTATTGAACTAAAAAAAATAAAAATAAGTGATTTTATCTTTCCTGGCCAAAGTCAGTTTGTGTTGTCTTAGCTTCCAAAGAAAGATGTTTTCAGACTGTTGTTTTGTTGTAGAAATAACAATAGATGACCACCTGTATTAAGTGCGATGTAGGAATGACAGACCACCTCTCATTTTGACAAAAGAAATATTAGTTCTACCCTTTTCAAAAAAAAAAGATTAGTGTCACTTTTCGTGTTTGGTCGTTTATGGTTTCTTTACAATTTCCTTTTTGAGATGTGTTTCAGGTGTGACACTTTTACCTTTCTTCAAACTAGTACGCAGTTATAACTTTGCAGAATTCTGAGTATATTTTAACCACTGCGTATTTCCTAGGAAGAAAAAAACCATTTTAGCATCTCTCTCATCTTGTTAGTTTTTGTGCTACAGGTCCAGGTTCGAACTCTGGCTTAGTCATTTTACTATTTAATTATATAAATAAAATCCTGTTCCTATCCTTTATAATTAATGTAGCTGAAAAAATGTTTAGATATCTGTCTTGCTATAATAGGGTTTTAATTCTGTGACATTAAAAACACCTCTAATCTTAAGAGTCTCAGGGTCTTGAATTAAGTATACATTTTGACCTATTTGATATTTTACCTGATATGGTCCTTCATATAGTAAAAAGAACTTTTTTACTTCCTTATTCAAAGCTGATGATAATTGATGATTTTTTACAAGAACTAACTGGCCATTTGCGTATTCAATAGGTTTAAGAATCTTTTTATCATGGTACCGGGTTCGTTTCTCTGCTGTATCTTTTAATCTTTTTACTGCTAGATGTAATTTAGTTTGATGATCTTTTTCTAACCTTTGTGGAAAACTGAAGAGTTTCTCGAGATTTCTAACTGGTCTATTTCCCATCATTAATTCTTGAGGTGTGTAACCTGTGCTTTCATGAGTTATTGAATTTAGACAAATTTCTATCTCTTTCTACATAATTTGCCCATGAAGCATGATTGTCATGACAAAATAACCTCAAAAACCTACCTATCTCTCTGTTAACTCTTTCTACACTATTGCTTTGGGGATGATATACAGAAGTATATTTTACAATAATTTTGTTATCTGTTAGAGTTGACCTCCATTTTATGCTTGTGAACTGTGTTCCATGATCAGAAACAATAGTTTGGGGAATACCTACATCTTTTACATAGTATTTTATTATCTTATTTGTAACTGCATTGGCAGTCGCTCTCCTCATTGTATATAATTTAACATATTTAGTGCAAATATCTAGAACAGCAAATATATATTGTACACCTCTAATACTAGAAGGTAGTGGTCCATATATATCGACAAAAACTAATTGTAACGGTTGGTCAGCTAATACATTCTTCATTAAGCCCTCATACTTTACATTAGGGATTTTGGTTTTTTGACATATGTCACACTGTCTTAATACTTTTGCTATAGTTCTGTTCATCTTGGGAAAATTACATGATTCTCTTAATATATTGTAACATTTTTTTACCCCTACATGAGCGTACTGTTGATGGCAATTCTCTATTACAGTTATTATTAATTCTGTGGGAATACAAATAGTCCAAATTTTATCTATGGAGGTTTTTTTGAAAAGTAAATTATTATAGATTTGATAGTTATTTGCAATTTCTAATTTGGGTTCTGACTGTTCTAATTCTGTAAACACCTTTTTTAGTTTTTGATCCTCTCTTTGACATAATGGTAATTCCTTTTTTATTTTATTTTCTATTTCATTAATAGGTTTTCTTTTATGTACTAAAACTCTAAATTCCCTATCGATGGTACCTTCTACTGTGCCTTCTGGTGGATAGCGTGATAAAGTGTCTGCTATTACTTGGTCTTTTCCTGCTATATATTTTATTGTTAAATTATATTCTTGTAATAGTAGGATCCATCTAGTTAAGCGACCATGAAGTAATTTACATTTATTAATAAAAATTAATGCCTTATGATCCGTGTATAGAGTGGTTGGTTTTCCATAAATATAAATTCTAAATTGTTGACATCCATATACTATAGCTAATAGTTCTTTCTCTGTAATTGTATAATTAACTTCAGGACCATGAAGTACTCTGCTAGCATATGCTATCGGCCTACGGTCTCCTTCTTTATCAAATTGAAACAGCTCAGCACCTATTGCCAATCCAGATGCGTCACAACATATGTTCATGGGTTGTTCGAGGTCAGGGTGTTTTAAGGTTACTGTATTTACAAATTGTTGTTTAATGTGGTCCATTGCTGCATCTTCTGCACTGCCCCAGTTCCATTCCTGATTCTTTTTTGTTAAATTTAGTAATGGTATCACAAGGTCTGAATGGTGTTTGACAAATTTTCTGTAATAATTTATAAGACCCAGAAAAGCTTGTAGTTGTTTTTTGTTCTTTGGGGTAGGAAATTCCCTAATTGACCTGGTTTTATTTTGATCTGCTGAAATTCCCTCTGGGGATATTATATGACCTAAAAAGTTTATTTGTTCACAAAGAAAAGAAGATTTTTTGAAATTGACCGTCATTCCTCCTGTTTTAAGTTTACTTAGTACCAATTCTAACTGTTTTACATGTTGCTCAAATGTTTTTGATGCAATTACTATGTCATCTACGTACAGAGTTACAAAACTAAGCACCTCAGGGCCTAGGACCTTTTCTAATCCCCTAATAAACTTACTTGTTGATACTGTTAGTCCGAAAGGCATTCTTTTAAAACAAAAAGTTCTTCCATTGTATATAAAAGAGGTATATTTTCTAGAGTCTGGTTCTAGTTCAATTTGCCAAAAAGAGCTGACTAAATCTAGTGAAGTTAAAAATTTACAGCCTTCAAATTTCTGAATTAATTCATTCGCTGGTGCTGGTGATTCATTATCATTAATTAAAATTTGATTTACTTTACGGGCATCTAAACATAATCTCACACCCCCATCTTTTTTCTTAACTACCACTAATGGGTTTATTATGTCAGAACTACACCGCTCAATTATATCCCATTCCAACATGTGGTTAAGGGTCTCCTCTACAGCTGATCTCTGGCTATAGGGTACAGGATACGATTTGCTATTGAAAGGGGAATGATCTGATACTTCCAATTTACATTTGTATAAATTATTTAATCCTGGTTTTTCTGAAAAGATTTCTTTATGTTGCCACATTACGTCTAATAATTTTTGTTTTTGCTCTGTACTGATGGCTGACAGTTTACAAATTATTTTTTCTATATCTGTCCAAGGTATTTGTAGACTATTGACGGATAATTGTTGTAATCTTTTTATATTATTTTGTTGAAATTGATCGCTCATTATTCCCTTTACTTGTAGTCTTAGAATATTTGAACAAACTTTTTCGCTAAATGGCACTCTCAGATTAAAAGGTTTTTTATTAATTGACACCTGTTTATTTTGATAATTTATATCAACCTCAAATCCTGCTAACCAATCTGACCCTAATATAATTGGAACATTTAGGTTTTCTATAATAAGAAATATGATACTCATTTTTATATTACTTATTTCAACATCAATTAATACTTGTTTTTTAACCTTTTTGTTTTTAGTCCCTGTTGCGCCTATAATTACTGTATTGGTTACTGGTAATACGGGAATGGCCGTTTTTAAATTACTATTTTTTATTTCTTCAAAACATTCTTGTGACATTGCTGTCACCTCTGATCCTGTGTCTAGTAACATTTTTACTTTAATAGCCCCTAATTTTCCTTCAATTTCAGGTGATACTGATTTACTATATTTGTTTTTATCGGTTGCTTCAAATAACAAGTCTTCTTTTGGGTTACCCTGTAGTATTACATTTTGTCTAACATATTCTAAATATGCTGATTGTTCTGTGGTCCGATTTTTACTTGTAATCTTCATCACGTACGGACTGTCACGTGATTGACTTTTTAGTTTTCCCTTTGTTTAGGATTGTACCTATCTAAATTCGTTGTCCCTGGGAAGGGTGGCACATAATTAAAATTTGGAGGTTGATGTACTTGATTGGTTGTGAATCTGGGGTTACCTGTATTGTTATTTCTATTAATTTGTCGATCACTCGAAATTATTTGCTTCGGAGGTCCTTGGTTCCTCTCCTGTCGATATTCTATTCTAGGATGTGGATATTTTCTATTTTGCTCTGGTATTGGATAATTATTTTGATATCTCTGCCTATCTTGTCCATTATTGATTTCTTTGAATTGAGGGTTTGTTGATTGCCTATGCCTATCAATATTATATCTGTTTGTCTGATCATTGATTTCTTTGTTTCTTTGATATCTATCGTCAAATGCCATTAATACTCTCTCTACTTCTTTGATGTTCTGTTTATTTATGCTAATGAGAACGTCTTGTACTGGAGTTGGAAAATGATTCATTAGAAGACCTATCAATCTATCCTCTACTACTGGGTATCGCAAATATTTCGCTTGTGTCACAAATTTATTGAAATATTCACTCATAGTACCATCCTTGTCGTTATATTTCCCATTAAAAATTAATTGTAGAAAATCATCCTGCATATTTTGAGACCAATATTTTTCCAAAAATATTTCCCTAGCCTGCTCGTATGTCTCCCATTCACTCTCTATACTATCTGTCCAGGATTTCGCCTCATCTTCTAGGCCTGATAAAAATATCTCTATTTTGACTTTTTCATTTATTCTTTCTCCTTTAAATACTCTTTCTACTTTATTTATATATTGTACTGCTAAAATGTTTCCTCTCTTTCCTTTAAATTTTGGAATAAGTGCTAATGACGTTTCTCTTAGTCCCTTAGCAAATAAGTTGGTAGTATCGTGTAAGTTACTAGATTCCCCTAGATTTGTTTGATTTTCAACCACAAAATCGGTTAGTTTTTTATCTAGTTTTTCTACTGCCTTATTTACGATCCCATCTATCTGTGCTTTAATTAAAATTTTATTTGTGTCTTGCTGAGAATCAAGTACTGACTTTACCTCATTTATTTCTTTTTCAAGGTTGTGTTGGACTACCTTAACATTAGTTTGTGTATGTTCTACTTGTTCCTTTAACCCTTTAACTGATTCTAGTTCTATTGTTTCTATTTTATTTTTATTGGCTGAAATCTGTTCCATTAACTTGAACTGTCCTTCCCTTAAGTTTTCATGCTTTTCAATCAAAATCTGTTTTACTTTTTCCTGTTCTATCACTTTTGTGTCTACCTCATTTAACTGTACTGCTAAGTTTTTGTGAACTGTCTCTAATTGGTCTATTTTTTGCTCTACATAACCAAATCTCTGATCTCAAACCTCCTTACTTAACTCTATTTTAGCACTTAATTCTTTATTAATCTGTTCAAGTTTCGTCTGATTTGTATCTATTTTCTGATTAATTGCCTGGGTATTTGCATATATTATTTGATTAATTTCGTGTCTACTTGTATCTATTTCCTGTTTAACTGTATTTATTTCCTGTTTAACTGTATTTATTTCCTGTTTAGTTTCCTGGCTACTTTTATCTATTTTTTGATTAGTTGCATCTATTATTTCTTGTTTAGTTTCCTGGCTAGCTTTTTTACTATCCTCTGCCATTTGCTGTAACATTTTCATAATTTGGGTCAAGTCTACTATGGGTTGCTCCATATTTTGTTCCCTATTCTTTTCTCTTTCTTCCTCATCTACTAAAACATTTCCTTCTTTTTCTGTCCTATCTCCTTCTCTCTCTCCCTCTGCAAATGACTCTCCAATGTCCTGTTCACTTTCTCTTATTTCCTCATCTGATTGTTCTAGAACTAACTGATTCCTAGGTCTATTTTCAGCTGTCTCTTCAGAATAGCTACTAGCGTCACTATTATCATTAGAATCTGCCATTTTTTAATTATTGTTCCCTTACTTTAAATCATAAAAAAAATTTATACTGTTCCACCCCCAAAATGCACAAATGACAAATATATATTTTTCACTATTTAATTTAAGTTTCTGTTGATGACTTATCTGTGATATCTTCTTTAGACTCGTCTCCACCCCTTGTCTCCTTTGGTGATGGTAAGCTGCTTCTCTCGGTCCTCGGCGCTGCTTACTGCTTATCTTGGTCCTCGGCGTTGCTTCCTGCTTTATCTCGGTGCTGCTTCCTGCTTATCTCGGTCCTCGGCGTTGCTCTGCTGCTTATCTCGGTCTTCGGCGTTGTCCTCTACTGCTTACCTCGGGGAGGTATCTCGTGCTGTATCTCGGGGAGGTATCTCGTGCTGTATCTCGGGGAGGTATCTCGTGGAGGTAATTCGTGCTGTATCTCGTGCTGTATCTCGGGGAGGTATATTGTGCTGTATCTCGGGGAGATAATTCGTGCCCCTAAGTTGGGAAGCCAATTGTAACGTTCTTGAATTACGTTACCGCGATGGGCGCCTATTGAAGAAGTATGATTAATACACTTTTCATTTTGACCTGTTTTTTATTGCTGAATCAGTTTAATTAATGCGAAAATAGATCATGTCGAAAAATATACGCGGGCTAGCGCGTACAGATGTTACTAGACGCCAAACTCCCAACTCCCAACTGACAACTGAGTACTGGATACCAACTGAACACTAACTTTATGTTGCACCATCCTTTGTATATATTCCTTGGTCATGGAAGCTTCGAGAAGGTTTAGATTAGAAAAACAAAAATACAAGACAAAAACATCTCTGTGCTACTCGAAGCTTCGAGAGCCGGAAAAAGACTCAAGTTACATTTTAAAATCTCTCTTCGAACCATCGAGAAGAGGAAGTTATTATTTGAAAAATATATATTGTCAAACTGACTTGACTGGTGTCACGTGCGTGACGTCACTGTTCAGTGGCTTTTGCCTTCTTAGAAGAAGAAGTGCTTTAAGCGCCATTTAATATACTATATAATTTAAATGAAATAAGACGTTTATAAAATTAGGACGATATTATTGTCAATGCTTTCACATACTTCTCAGGGGCAAATCAATTACATTACAATATTTAGGTTCACAAAGATTCTTGTCAGCTATTAAATTATTTTTTAAATTGCATTTTATGTCTTTCTTTCTTTTAAGTAGTCTTATTTTGAAATACCTTAATTTTCTTTTTCTCAGCATTAAAGTCACCAAAAAGAAACAACTTTTATTTTTCTCTAGCCGGAACCATAACCAGAATCTTAAAATATTTCGGTCCGACTCCCTGGTTGAAAGCCACAACGTTGGACGCATGGACTAAGATGTTGGTTTCGTCTGGCTTGGTTTGCCGATGATGGGGAGGTCGGTGCTCAAATCTAGGCCCGGTGTACTGAGGGTAGTTTTTCCTGGATGGTTTCCCCATTCTCCTTCCATACAATTGCGGATATATGTTCTTTAAATTCTACCTTCGTCACCCATTAGTTTGAATATGCAGAAGAACGGGATAGGTAGTAAGACGCAATGAATATGAAAAAAGATTTCGCTAAGGTTTTTATTGATGACTTTTCATCTTTTATCCCGGCAAATTCTTTAATTGCACCTCTCTCTATTTATATATTTAAATTTGTTAGTTGTAATGCTCTCAATGGCATTACATTGATTTAAACTTAAATTGTATATATTGTAAAGGTCACTGTGACCGGACGTCTGAGGTCTATGTCACTTATCCATGACATGAGCCGTATCCGGCTGTAAAAACACAAAGTCACAGCACTTGGTAAATTAGCTGAAGTCAGATGCACCTTTGTGAGAACTACTGTTTCAGCTGTGAGCGACTGCGGTGTGACATAGATGCCTTCGGATTGATCACTTTGACGGAAATGGGAGTGAAGTTCAAGATGTCGTAGACTATATTATAGACGTCCTAGAGAGGTGTTCTAGATAGTTGGCTGTTGACAGTTGTCAAAGAGTGTTTGGGGAAAATGTCTCAGTTCAGTGATGACGTGCCTTGAGCGCCATGAGTGTTATCAGCGGGTGATAATTAGTGCAGACAGAGGTTAAGAGTGTGTTAGTGTTGTAGAAGGTCTCAACTGACAACACCGCTATCAAGCAGGCATTTTTATAACCATTCATTTTAATAATGGATTTTTTAGAGAGCAGACAAAAATAAACCTGCTTTCACAAAGTTATATTGTACTACAACTGAAACTGTTTGATCGATTTTGTTCAGAGTTACCATGTGTGTGTATGCAACTGTGTTACATGTGCTTGAGTAGCACCAGCGCAGGTTAGAAATGACCCGATGGGATATCACCCACGACTCTTATGCGAGGAAATAGTGTAGTGCTGACCGTACGACTACCAATTTCTCAGCCATCCGATCATGACTCAAACCTAATTCTACATCGGCGAGACGCCTATTTGTACATTCAATTCATTACTAATAAAACCCATACTAGCAACCAATTGATCTAAAAACCTTCCCCAACCACCCTTATCTCAACCGTCAGGTTGGGGGTGGAGAGGGTTCTTCACGATGTGGTGTCGATAAAAGGGGGCGGTTAGATAGTGTAAGGTTTAATAATAGGTTGTTTTTTTACCGTTCTGTATCTGTCGGTCTGGCTCCTCAAAATTAATCCAGGCCCAGTTATCCTCGCATTATTCTGCTATTTCCTCTTTACATATCCAAGTTTTCCTTATAATTAATAATTAATAATGAGCTGGTAATTAGCATTTGGTGTTATATGCATCTTGGTGTTATCTTCGCTACTGGTCCGCCCCGGGTATTTTATTTCCCCGGTACCCTTCACCGTCACTTAGCGCCACGACCACCTGGGACGATGTTTGCAGAGTCGTGACTCTCAGTGACGGTGATGAGCATTCCCCTATCCGCCACCTGGGGAGGCGCCCTTTGGGTTGTAGCAACCAACTACTTCTAGCGTCCCACTTAACTACACCCTAGTCTAAAAATTTACTTAAAACTAAACTACAACTAAAATATCTCTTCCAACACTTTCTTGGCACTTAACGTCGTTTATTCCTTATTTCTTTTCGTGCTTGCTGTGATCCAACCATCTATTACTTAGTACGCCCCACCCCCATCGACCGGTTACTCCAGTCATGAGCCACACGACTGGTCCAGGCCGCAGGGGGGAAGTCACCTCATTCACAACTGTGCCATCTCCTCTTTCCTTTTCCCTATCTTTCATCGCACCATATCAGTGCCCAACCTTCCCCTCCAGATGCCATCTTTTGCATCATCATCACACTACTACTGCTGACCTCCCAATCACTCCCTTCACTTCTTTCAACCTCCTCTTCTCCTCCGTCCACTCTTCCAAACCATCCGGCTCTTCCTCTCCCTGTCTTCCTCCTTCTCTACCCGCACTTCTCTCTTCTTGTTTTCCCTCAATGTATCTCTTCCTTTCCCACTGGGTAATATTGTTCGCCATCGCATCCAAGTGGACCCACTTCTCCTTGTGCCTCAGCACGTCACCCACCAACTCCCCTTGTATATGGACTTGGTTTTCCCATCTCAACCAATCATGCTTCTCGCATTCCAGGACCACATGATCTGGGGTGTCCACAGCTCCACATTTGTCCGTATCCACAAGTCCAAGTTGGAACAACGACTCTTTATATGGGCCTTTCCCTGATAGGTACTGGATCAGACCCGGGGATGGCTGCAGGTGTTTCATACTAATAATAATAGTTTATCAATTGCTTACTCATTTGTACACAAGAATGACCAATAATATATTAGTGTTTTATTTTACTCACATTGATGGTTTTAATCTCAGCCGAATGTAGTGAATGGTTTTCCTAATTGATTTTCCACTTTCTTTACGCAAATACAGGTAGGCTTTTATAAAAACCCTCCTGTATCGCTCTTCCTTACTCTACTAAAATTATTATTACCAGGATGAGTAACTTTAAAATGGATTGAGGAGAGAGGGGAAAGGTTAAAATAAACCAGTCTCATCAGGCATTTTCCAAGTTTTGATTTTGACTTTAAAATGCTCGAAGAAACACGCTTGACATTTCTGTTTCAACCCATTTCGCTGGTCAAATGATCTATGGCAGTGGTTCCCAGGCCCAGAGCCACGCCCCAAATGAGGTTCGCAAAGATGTGCTTGGAGGTCGCGAGAAAGTATCAAGAAAAAATACTATTGCATTTACAAATTAATTGTGAAACTTGGGCATTATGATGGACAACTGAAATACTGTTTATAGAAAAAATGGTGCAAAACAACATTCATATCCACTTGACACACGTTCATGTCGGTCACGTCCAATACTCTAAAGCGCCCAACGTAGAGCCTTGCAATACCAAGAACTAAAGTAAAGTCTGTTAAGTGTAGGAATTGTTTTCTGAAAGGCCTTTTTCCCAACCAGAAATCTATGATATAGTAGGATGTTGGTAGGAAAAAAGACCTTCCAGAGAGAAATTCTTACCGTGAATGGAGTATACGGGTTACCTACCAGCTATTTCCACTATCTTCTCATTCGTGGTGAGTTGACCACATATTATAAACCAGTCATTCTTTCTCCATCCCTTTCTTTGATAAATTGTATCGCATATTGTTTCCCTTCACAATACAGAAAAATACAAGAAATATAAGAGCAGGACTCGAATGTCTCTTCCATAAGTGCGAGAGCATTGTAAAGTTATTTTAACTAAGAAAAACTACGTCCTTGACACATGTGAGGATTCAGGATCTTAGTTAGCGAATAAGGGAAAGTTATATGTGGTGTATTTGTTTCATAACTAATTAACTTAAGAGAGAGTGTCGAAGAGTAAGCTTGTGATTGTAAAGTTGCGGTTTAATATTTTTTTCTGATTAAAATATATATTTAAATTAATTAGCATATCAAAGTTATTTTAATTAATTCAATCAAGTTAATTTAATAAACACTATTTATGAAAATAATAGGCAATTGAAACTATATCACAGTTTTCTTTAGAATGGATCTATCTGACAGCCTAGAAAAAGTTACTATATCAACTTTCACGTATTCATACAGCAAGTCATTTAATCTGCCACGGTCACTTTTGATAGATCTTATCAATACCTATAAAATAATACTAACATTTGATTAATAATACAGTAAAATGTTATCAATGTTGACCATAATAAATATGTTTGTATTTTCTAAAAGTTGTTCCAAGTGTTAATTCATAAAGAAAATCAAAGTATTTCTGTCCAAGACTGTAAATATTAAATTTAGGGTCACGATTAAAAATGTTTGAGAAACACTAGTTTAAGGCGTCACTCTCGCAATAGACTAGACTGCAGAGGACGGAAAGCTCGGGGTTCAAATCTATGTCGGTGTTTTTTCCTAAGTGGTTTTCCAGTCTCTCTCTCTCTCTCTCTCTCTCTCTCTCTCTCTCTCTCTCTACAAGGGTAGTGATACGCGACGCTAAAATAAGACTCTTTTCTAAATGTGGCGCAAACAGACGTAGCGAGGTCCTGCTCACTCCGTGCTGGCGATGGTATATCGCGGTAGATAAGAGCACTTCACGACCTGTCTCATTTTACCCCGTCATGTGTGGCTGAAACTGTGCACGCACCATGACACGAAAACTCCAGCATGTGAGAGAGGAATCTTACAGTAGGAAGTACTTTGTAGAACCCCACACACACACTAATATATTCAACTGGAATGTGAGCACGCGAGTCTGCCGGAACTGTGGAGTGAATTCTGCGAGGGAACACCGAGCTAAAGAGCACATCTCATGGCCGATTAACCGAGAACTTGGTTACAGGATCATCACAATGGAGCGACTATTTGTATCGTGGTACCAAACCCCTACCACCAAGGGCCCGGGGTCCATGTTAGTGAGTTTAAAAAAATGTGTCAATTAGAATACATTTTTTTTTATCAGCGCGTCTACTAGCTACCTGGTCAGTTTATACACAAAATTTCAAGCAATAACATGAATAATGAATATCTATACTAAAGATTAGCGCATGCCTAGCCCTTACGCTGATAATTTCATCGAGTGAAATTTCCAGGTGGATAAAGAGGTTTATTAATTGAAAACTACACTATTGTTTTAAGGCAGGCACTGTTATTCTTTCCTTATTGTGGATTCACACGTTCAACGAAAAAACCAAGAGCAGAAACCTTATCACGTGACCAATACGTTCGGTGCGACTTAAAACACTTTTAAGTTGGGGCGGAAGGGGAGGCTAATTAAGAGCAGTATTTATGCAATGTTTATAGCAAAACAATGTTTTGGTCAAAATAAATCAAAGAGGATTTTCTTCAGTAGAAACAAAAAGCTTTTTTTTTTTCATGTGGTTATCTCAACAGTTGTTGAATATCTTTCAAGTGTGTCCCGGAATGTGATGAGAATTTAACTTAAGATCATTTCCATCTACTTCGCTTCACTAGTCATGTACAATTCATTCTAGAAGCGGTGGCCTACCTCTTATGTTATTCATTATTTACCATTTAAAATAACTATAATATAGAAATGTAGTCACAAAAATGCATCAATTAAGCTTGATATAATGAACAAAAACATGTGCTTAATATTTTGATAGTAAATGATGGAAGGAAAAAAAGATAAAATAACATAAGCTTTTTGCATTAAAAAAATTATTCGCATCAAATTATCAATAATGAAAAATTACTTTTTAATTGTGATTGATTAATACAAAAAGAATAAATTGTAACTAAATTATTAAATAGACGTCTGTATTTTTGTATTTATTATCATAAAAAATTTACCATTAATCACTAAGTGCTTGATAATAATCAAATTATATTCGAAATGCAACAAATGTTTTTTTTTTTTCTGATCAAAGTATAAAATATATCTTCTCCCAACAAAGCTCTATGATGTTTAAAAAACGTGTTTTCGGGAAAAGTTGCACTTTTAATATCTCCAAGTAATTGTATCTTATAAAAGTTTACTGAATTGGAAAATCAAAGTGATTGTTGATAAAAGAAAAAAAAAGATAAAAGATTTTATCTTTCTGAATAATAATGCTGCTACAGCTTATATGAGCTCATCTTGACAGAGTTAAAATGTTTCTGCTCGCACAGCACAAAAACTTTTCCAATAAAGTGATATTACTTTTCAGAGGAAATTCCATATTTAGCGCTTGACTGTACATGTCAGAAGACTGGCTCTATTAAGGCCTTGATAGTAAAATGACTTCAACTCTTCAATACTTCCTCGCTAAAGAACCATGACATCACTGAGCCAACTTGTACGTATAAAACTGTTGTCAATAAATAGCTTCAAATATTATATAGACTTGTATGGGGGAAAATTATGTTTTGGATAGTTAACTCATGACTGGTTTTTTAATTTGAATATTTTAAAAATGGCTTTATCGATTTATTTCAAGATTGGTATCGGGGAACTATTTTACACTATCAATAACAATTTATCTTTATTTATCTAAAATAAATTAATTTGAGGGTAGTTTACTTACGACAATATATAGAAAATTTGAATATTTTCGGAACTTGACCTTGAAATTTAAATTTAAAATGGTAATCTGGGAATAGTTTTTCATGATAAATAAGAATATGTTTTTATTTTTACATACAACAAATAATTTTAGGGTGCTTTATAAATAATTTATTTGAAAATGTAAACTTTGTTAAATAAATGTTAACGTTTTGGTTTAGAATGTATAAATAAAGAATGATTAATTTGATTAACAAGGTAATGTGTTTATTTTTATGAGGAAAACATACCCAATGGTAGTTTACTCAAAACCTATTTTTGAAAATTATCTTTGAAGCCATAATACAACATATGTTAAAGTTTGTGTGATTATGTCGTAACATTTATTTTAATAGTAATAAAAGTTACTTAAACAATTTTAATATATTCATAGGTCAAATAATATGATTTGCCACTTCTACTTTTGAGAGATAATATAAATACTTATGAAATAATCTAATAAATATTCCAGTATATTTTTTTAAAATAAATTCCCCTTGTTTTCCAGGTTTATTCCAAACAAAATAAATGTCGTATGTTTTCCAGGTTCTCCCTAATTTCTTGATTAGTGGCAAACTTGATAATACTAAGTACAGTAGCCCCATGGCTTATTTGGTGCTTACTGACAGCTCACAGCTGACTTCAGACAGCTTTAAAAAGTTGCCAGACGAAATTATGTATCCCTACGCCAAACCAGATGATCTGGAAAAACATGTGTTCAGCAGCTGTCACTTTTGACAGTCAAAGTTTAGGTATATACCTAAATGTTGACTGCCAGAAGTCAGCTGTGAGCTGTCAGTCAGCACCAAAGAAGCTATGAGGCTACTGTAACAGTAATCAATCTGTAATATTCTAAAATACAATGTTGGTAGGAAGAACGGTAGAAGTTAGTTACTAAAATTACTTAAACAATTTTAGTATATTCATATATCTGCAGCCGTCAGCTTTGATAGATATTATTATTATTATTAGCATCGCGTCTTACTACCCGTTCGGGTTATACGCACTTACGCTAATATGTAATGGTAGGGTGATTGTGAGATGAAATGGAGGACCTACAGTTTAACGTGGAATCCGAACCACGGTGGAGGCCTGGCATTCCCCACATTCACAAGATGTATTGACAGAGGTGAAGGAAGGGTTTGGTAATCAGATAAATCTGTGCCGGGACCAAGGATTGAACCCCGGACCCCAGCATATAAGTCCGACACCTTACCCCTAGACCACCAGGTCACCCGATAGATATTATTAATACCAACAGAATAACACAAATAATACAGTAAAATGTGATCATTTTTGTCCAAAAAAATATGTTTGAGTTTTTTTTACTGTTCTTCCAATCAAAATAAGGATATAGTTGAAATAATTATGGCTTTAATAAAAACATATATTTCAACATATCTTTTTAATGTATTCTTCAAGTTTTCTCGGCAAAATTTCTGTTCTAAAAGGTAAATTATATCAAATTGTTTACATGTATTCCGAGAGGAACAGTTTCAAAGAAATTTAAAATTAATTTAAATCGTAAGAGATATTTTAATTTCAACAAAATATAATTATTTTCAAATGGTAGGTAGGCCTTCTTGAAAGTGGGAAGATGTCTGTTTATGGACTACCCCAGAAAATGTTCGGTTATATTACCCGCATAGCTTACAAGCCTTTTTTTGCCTAACCTTCAGGGTGAGTCAAGGAGAATATTTACTTCAGTCAACAAAACAATGGTCGATTATAGGTTTTTTTGTTAGATGGACGAAAAAAAAGGGGAAAGGGGTAAAATACAGATCACCCACGCACTAATAGGCTTTGTTAAATACATAATTAAATGTAGATGAAATAAATTAGAAGCTTTGGGCTTCTCATGCATGTTCCTTAACCCGGTCCATGAGACCTCAAAGGGAAAGAGCGTTTTTCTTTGAGTCCATGTGGGTAAAAATTAAATGACGCTTCCACGTAGCCGGGATGGGCGACAGCAACGACATTGCGGCGGTTTAAAGGCTGCAGTAAGGTCAGTAACATCTAAGTTCTAAGAACCCAGTGCCGTGGGGTACATCACGTCCCCCTACACAGGGTCACGTGACTGATACCCGGACAGCAGCGGTATCAGGATCGACTTGAGGTACAGAGCAAATTATGATTGAGGTGGTTCAAGATGGAACAGCCACGAAACGTGACCACATGGAGTGGTAGTTCAACCGTGGTGCCGCGGTGTGGATAGGAGAGGGGAAAACTGTATAATTTCCTTTTCCCTGAAAACCCCCTTTTTCAAGGGAACAAAACCAATGATGGTTCTTCCTGAGGTAAAAAAAAAAATCCGTAAGTAAACTATTCCTCTTTTGGGATCTCTAGGCGGTGACTGCTTCAGGGGAGCGATCAACAAAGAACAATCATCAAATAAAAATTTCTCTTTCAACTATAAGCATTGAATGTAAGGACGATAAGAAGGGCTGGGAAACTAAAAAATTTTAAAATGTAATTGTAAAGGTGTGGTGTGAACATCGCGGTTTAAGTGAAGTCCGTGTAATGTAACTGATTTGCCCCTGAAAAGTATGTGAAAGCATTGACAAGAATATCGTCCTAATTTTATAAACATATCTTATTTCATTTAAATTATGTAGTATATTAAATGGCGCCTAAAGCACTTCTTCTTCTAAGAAGGCAAAATCCACTGAACAGTGACGTCACGCACGTGACACCAGCCAAGTCAGTTTGACAATATATATTTTCAAATAATAACTTCCTCTTCTCGATGGTTCGAAGAGAGATTTTAAAATGTAACTTGATCTTTTCCGCTCTCGAAGCTTCGAGTAGCACAGAGATGTTTTTGTCTTGTATTTTGTTTTCTAAACTAAACCTTCTCGAAGCTTCCATGACCGAGGAATATATACAAGGGATGGTGCAACATAAAGTTAGTTGTCAGTTGGGAGTTGGCAGTTGGCAGTTGTGTCCAATACTGACAGAACTCACTTGCGTCTAGTAACATCTGTCCGCGCTAGCCCGCGTATATTTTTCGACATGATCTATTTTCGCATTAATTAAACTGATTCAGAAAAAAAAACAGGTCAAAATGAAAAGTGTATTAATCATAATTCTTCAATAGGCGCCATCGCGGTAACGTAAATCCAGAACGTTACATCCGGTGGAAAGATAAAGATGAAATGATGTCTGGAAATTATACAATTCAGGTGGAAAGAGTGCGGGAAAAGGAGTGGAAATGGTGATGAACAATGAAGAGGTGTAAAGTGTTACAAACTGATGTGTCAATAGTGATAGATTCGACATCCATCACCTACCCTTCCCCCAACCAAGACTTTTTCAACAAACTAATTAAATCAAATCCCCCAGATAATTGTAGCTATTTCCTTACACTTAATTTGTAATTATTTGTTCACGCATTCTGTCCAAATTTACCAATTGTATTTATTTAGCTGACGTTTGCATTCTTATAGCGCTCGACTCTTAGCTGAAGAGGTCAAGAATCACCTCCTCTGTTGGTGAACTACAATAGCCCCATGGCTTCTTTGGTGCTGACCGACAGCTCACAGATGACAGCTGACGGCTTTGAAAAGTTACCAGACCAAATTATGTATCCCTACGCCAAACCATATGATCTGCAAAAACATGTGTTTAGCAGCTGTTACTTCTGACGGTCAAAATTTAGGTATATACCTAAATGTTGGCTGTCAGAAATTAGCTGTGAGCTGTCAGTCAGCACCAAAGAAGCCATGGGGCTACTGTAGCGTCCATTCGCCATGAGTGGTGATAGCTGACAGCTAGCAGAAGATGTAAAAACTGTTGAAAAAAAAAACATAAATAAAAACAAATGGTTTTGTTGTGAAAATTGTGACTTCCAAAAGTGACAGCAATTCGACATATGGTGTGGTGAATTGATAGATGACAGTATATCTGGTAGCTTTAGCTAGCTGTGTATTTTTTATTTATTTTTTTATAATTTTTAATTGTGATTACCAGTCAGTACTCTGAACAAGGTTCTAGATCCTACCATTCACGCTGCATGTCCTGCCCACCGTAATCTTCGAGACTTGATTATCCTAACAATGTATTGAGATGATTGAAGAGTACAGGATATGTAACTGATTATTATGTAACCTCCTACATTCCCCAGCAACCTCATCCCTTTTTACTTTACACCTAATATTTTCCTAAGCACCTTGTTTTCAAACACCCTAAATGTGTTCTCGTCATGTTAGAAAAAGGACCACATTTCACAACCATAGAGAACAACCGGTAGAGTTATTATTTTCTATATTCTAAGTTTTACATTCCTTGAAAGCAGGCGAGATGTCAACAACTTACTGATGGAGTAATAGCATGCATTTCCCGACGGTATTATTTTCCTAATTTCCAATCTAATATCGTCATTGATAGTTAAATTTGTTCCTAAATATTTAAACGCATTAATCCTGTCAAATGATATGGTGTTCGAAGTCATCTCTAAATTATGGTTTCCTTAGCATTGATAAAACAGATGAACAGCATTCATAATATTAGTGATTACGATTTCCATTAGTAAAATAAATAAATAAACTATATTACATGTGTTTCCCCTCTGACATATTGTTGGTTCACCATCCATCTTGACTACCCGCACGTAAAGTATGGTAGAGATTAAAACGATAGAAGAAATGTAACTCCTGTGGGGTGAAGGTTGAGTGGAAATTTATTAAAGAAAATCCACCCTCACAATACACCTGTACGGGACTAAAAACCCGACCTCGCCATCTCCGGTAAACAAAACTAAAGGAGCTTGACAAAATTAGCTAATGTCATTCGACCATTAAAATTTTACTGCACAATTTTAACAAGTGTATAATTATAGGCTATTAATAGTGATTCAATGATTTCAAATTACTAAAGTTCGCGAGTTATAAGGGGTCAAATTTGCTATTTTATGCTTTTTGCGTACCATTGATAAGGTAAAGTAATTAATGTATGGGGCTGAAATTTAGTATTTATAAATTAAATATTATTAATAAAATTAGTACTAGGCCTACTATAAATATTTCATAGTGTACATATCATTTTATGCATGTCTAGTTATACTAAATTTCAGTCCCATGCATTCATTATTTTAGCTTAATAATGGTAGGAAAAAAACATAAAAGAGCAAGTTTGAATCCTTATGACCAGTAAACTGTAATGATTTGAAATGACTGAATCACTATTTATAGATCATAATTAATTATATGTTTGTTAAAACTGTGCAGTAAAATTGTTATTGTCGAATAACTTTAGGCGCTTGAGGTCCCGCGTATAAAAAACTCCAAATCCGTCTTCACAATCCGTTCAGGAATTTTTTTTGTAAACGTCACCCCGACTGGGATACGAACCTTCAAAGTCTCCATGCGAGGGGGTATTCAAACGCAATGAAGTACTGTATAGAGTTTTAGCGGTCTGCCACTTTGCCAGTGACCTGACAAGTCTCTCTAGTTGTCGGAGCTTTGTTCCCAGGAGTGGTGGAACACGGTGTGGTCACGCGGCTAGACAGGGGTGAGAAACAGCGGAACACCCGCCTGTACTGGCACTGGCTGCTTAGAGGCTGATTGGGCTTACTCTGAATATCACCTTTGAGGGAACTGAAAGTCTTGGTGGAGGAAAACCTTTCTTCGTTCTCTCTCAGTTAACTGTTGCCAAATCTCCTTGCTTTAGGTTCTGTCAAAAGGTAGTATGTTTTGGTGAGAAGGATCTACAGGCAACATTGACGAGCTAGCGTTGCAAAATTTGTCGTATATTTGAGGAAATATTGAACACATTAAAACAAAAGAACGACAACGATGTTTCCCAATAAGAACAAATAAATTTCTCTCAAAAAATTATATCTAATGTAGTGTGCCGGTTGAAGCCGACATTTAAATTAATTTTATTTATTTATTATAATCACACAGCAACGTATGATTAAAAGAAAATCATTATTATATTAAAATAAGTTTGAAGTTACCATTATTATAATCGAATTATCACAAAGTGATGTAAAACAAAAATAAAGTATTTGTTAAAGTTCTGTTTCGAACTTTTTGCCATAAGAGCGAGGGTCAACGCGAACAGCTCCATGTTGGCGGTCAGTTGTATGTTGGAGCTGAGTGGTATGATATAAGTCAGTTGGTTGATAGAGCTCATTCGTATCATAGGGCTGAGTTGTATCATGGAGTTACGGCCGTGTTGGCCAAGAATTGTAATTTAAAGCGGTCAAGTAATGGTACATACAAGTGGGTGAGGTGTGTCAGCACAGTTTCGATAGTTTCTAAAATCTGTAAAGACTGTGTTTTTAATCAATGGGCAGTAAACCATTACTGTGTCAAAAACTTGAGAATCGTGACGTTAGGCGGCGCAGTAGTTGATGTCATAATGTATTGCTATCTTGTGTACAATCCAATGTCCATAGGAAGGGCCTTTATCAGATAGGAGAGATATAAATAAAATATTAAACAAGTAATTCTTTCCGTTTAAGATACAAGCAGTCTTAGTTTTTTGCTTAAAATAAAATATTTAACAATAATGTATAAGTAGAGGCGCGATAGCTTATGGTTCCGTATGATTCGAGGTACGTATATGCCCGGCACATATCTCATTACATAGCACTTATCTTAATAATAATCTTTAATACGAATTAACTTATATGGAAAGCTTGACAATCCTTGGATGTGAAGATTTCGCGTAAATGAAAATTCAAGAATGAATTTCTGAAAAACGTGTACGGTAGTTAATTCAATTTTCACCAGCTAACCCGTGTAGTTATGAGTTTTCAAAAAGTTTTCTGTGTGATTTTGGTCTCGTTCTATTCGAACTATCGAGACTGGTGTGTTTTAGATTGTGAAATTAAATTATGAATTTGTGGCGTGACGTTGCTTGTTTAAAATGTACCTGTGAAATGTTTTCATCAGTCAAGTAAAGATACATTGGTGTGGGTATAAGTGGAGATATATTCCGGTGTGAGCAGAGCCTGTGTATACGGTGGGGTGGAAACAATTAAACGATCTATGTATGCTGAGAAAAGTGAAAGTCAACTTGCTGAGGTTTGTCTGACGCCCAGTGAACCTCACCTGAGTGACAATATCCTCAAAAAGTTAAAAAGTGTAGTATGTAGTGTGATTTTATTTAGCCAGTGAATATTCAATTAAAGTGTTAATTTTCAAGGTACTAGTCGTCTAATTGTCTCAGTTCCAACCTGTATTATGGGTCGAGTGGGTACCAAGAGATAGATAATATTTCACAAATAGAATTTTAACCAGCTTTGTTTAATCTGGCACCACTCCACGAAATCCCAATAGTGAGGAAGGTAGCGTTGATACTTTCTATGGTAGGCCTATAATTTTTTTTAGCATCACGTTTTACTACCCGTTCGGGTTGTACGTTTAAGTACTAATTAAGCTAGTGGGTTAGGAATAAGGAAGGTTGAATTTAAAGAAAGTGAACTTGCATTTTTGTGGGGGGAGAGTGGAAAACAATTTAGGAAAAAACACTCAAGTTCACCCGACCGAGATTCGAACTTTGATCTCCCCGTCCTCAGCAGTCTAGCTCAATATTATACCAGCGCGTTAGCTAACTATGCTACCGAGGCGGGTGGTAGGTCTATAGACTTTTGCTTTGGCAGAAACTATACCAGAACAGCAAGTTACACTTGACCTTGTCTTAGGTTGAGAGAAGAGATCTTAAAAAGGTGTTCACATAAATATGGCGGGAGGAAAGCCGATTTGGGGATCACTACGGTTTAAGTTTGCTCCAAAGCGTAAACAAACTTTTTTTTTAATCATTACAATCCTGCAAATTAATTTAGATTTTATTTAGAAGATTGACCAGAGCTTACACGGTTAAATTTCGTATAAAAACATGATGCAAATGATGAGCCGAAATTTGGGTAGAAACGCACAGTTAATCTAATATAAATCGACCCATTTTGGAAACTAAACATTTTCTTGAAAATGTAGAAACCTTAACATCTCGAACATCTTTTCATCAGAAACTATTTGCAACTGCCAAGGTGTGATACCTGTAGGATAGCCCCAATATGTTTTCCGACGGCGGAAGGTTTTTTAGTGGTCAGTGTATGCAGAATGTAAAAAGTGGTTATGAATACCTTGCGGATTTGATGTGTTTAAAAGTGATTTCTACCTTTTGTTAAAATGTGCTTTTCATATATTTCAAAGTCTCGTGAACTCTTGTATGTGCATTCCTCAACGCCAGTGTTGCCAACTTGAGTGCAAAACATATATGCTCTGAATCAAGAAAAAACAAAAGAGTTAAAATTAATATTTATTACGAGTTTTCGCGTCCCACAACTTATGTATTTAGTCTAGGGATTGGCGGTAGGCGGAAGGGGGATAGTAAACTAACAAACCTTGGGCACCTGTATAGAGAGATCCGTCCAAATTGGATATTCAGGTACCATGCATCACACATTTCTGATACATTTAAACACAGTTTTACCCACCCCTATGCCGAGGAATGAAGAAGAGCAGGTTTTTTCTTACACACCACTCCCTGTGAGGCATTTCAACCCCCCCCCCCCCCCCCCCCCCCACCGCATACTCATCCCACCCTTACAATTCCAGCAGCTGCATCATTCCAGATACAGAGGAGTACAGACTCGCGCTTCTAAACAGTGGAGCCAACCAAACAAAGCCAGAGGTATTACTATCATGTGGCTCGCTCTACAAAGAAAAGAATGCGGGACAATAGTAACCTTGTGCATAGACTGCTTGATAAATTGTTATTACCACGTTGGAAAATTCTCCGTGTAGACCTGGTGTTTTCAGGATAAAACTTCTTTTTTGTTTTTTTTTTCTATTCACACATCCAACACAAAGCTTATCAACGACTTAATCTAAGGGGTAGAAATTAAGTTTAGATGCCATGATTATCAACCAGTAGACCGCAGATTAGCATCGGTTCGTGGCCTCAATGATACTGGTTCGGAAAAAAAAAAACTTCGTTAATTTTAATAAATTGTACTCTATGAAAGCGTACAAAACTTACATCTTTTTTCTGAGGATCAATTTATAATTCACTTTGAAATGTACTTTGGCCTATTCGTAGGTTAAACAAGTTTGTATTTTGTAGTAGTTGCGACATTTTACACCTTAAATTACGTGTTTGTGGCATTTATTTTTGTTTGTTGGTCTGCTCATGATTGTGTGGAATGAAATTAAACCTAAACACGAAAATCAATTTGTTTTTAAGATTAAAAACTGTTTTAAATACCTAATTCACGCAGATATAAAATAGCAAAAATCAACGCAAGAAAATTATATTATTATTACAAGATAGGAATATTTTTTTGTGAAATAAGGTTAGGAACATCTAAATTTGACCCAAACTATACTTGATATTGAAAAAAAAAGAGTTTGTGCAAACAGGCCCAAAAACTAGTCGGTTATTAAATTGGAACAAATACTTTATTGCGTCAGATAAGTTTTGGAGCCATTATCTTAGAAGGAATACACTCGCGTCATAATTAACATAACATTATAGCAATCATAAGAAGCGTATAACCCGAACGGGTAGTAAGACGCGGTGCTTAAGAAAAAATAATAAGTGAGAAACCCCTAGCATGTACCTGAGTGGAATTTGAATTTAGGTGGGAGTGTAGGTAACGCGAGAAAGGAGCGGTGTTTTTTTTTTTTTTAGTTTATGTAGCAAAATGTTTTTACCCAAAATAAATGAAATATTTCTCCAGTAGAAACAGAGTTAAATTTTCTTCGCATAAACGGTTGATGAATAGGGTGTCCTAGAATTTAATGTCAACTTTTCCTCTTCATTTAAAAAGCTTCTCCTCTAATGCCGCAATTCTCATGACAAATATTAAGCCACTGTTGATATCACCGTGTGAAGAAAATTAAACTACATGTTCCTCGTCAATAGTGACCAAGTGCAATGTGAATATAAATTAACCATCGCTACAAGTGGTATTCAGTGAAAAACCCTATCTAAGTTAAGGAAAAAACTGTTTTTTTTTTATTATTATAGAATGTAATTGTATCAAACTGCAATAACGTGATAAGTGAATGGATCGTAAATTTTACCAGTGACGTCTGGGTAAAGGGTATAAAACCCATTTGTGTGAATGTGCAAACACTTGAAATCAAATTCTGGTCAAGTTAATAACCAAACCATGCGGCTTATAGTTTTTTTTATATTTAATAAAAATAGAGCTTGCGCTCACCCAAACATTCCGTTCTCGATACAACTCTCCAAATTTTACTAGCAATGATTATTGCTTGAAATCAGTGAGGAATATTTGTATTTTGTGTGTAGTTAACCATTGAAATAATTTTCCATGGTCTAATATATTTGCTTATACAAACATTGCCTCATGTAAATTAATGTGTATGTTGAAATTAACTTTATAACGATACTTAAAGTGAAATTGATGTAACAGAATGTTTTAGATTTGTAGGATAACTAGATAATGTAACGAAAGATAATGATTACATCATAGCGTGATTAAATACATTTATATTAATTTATAAAGTGATACATTGTTTTCATCGTTGTAACCAAAAACTGCAGCTTCATTAGCATACAAAAATAAAATATGATAATTTACTTCATTCCGTGAATAAATGATTCAACCAAACCATTATCCATGGTCAGAATACCAATATTCAAGGCAGGACGCATTATAACACATACTGTCAAAACTGTAATAGCTCCTAAAAACTAGGAATAATTTTAAAATAAATGGTAGGCCTACGGAACTCCGCACGGACATTCTAGCTTTATTGTTTAAAAATGGAGATATTTACTCAAAACTCGTAATATGTGTGAAACGAAATAATATACACTAGCAATCCCAAGTATATATTGCACTATACCTATTTAAAACATTTTTTAAGTCCCGGTTATAAATTTTATATGTTTTTTTAAAAGAACTAATGTCCTCATTTGTATGTTTGGACCGATAAAATAGATATATGTTGGGTCCACAAGGGTCAACACTTCGTATTAAAATTTAAAATTCCTGTTATTATTTTAACATTTTATTAGGTGTTGCAAATCTTCATGCCATCACATTGCTATTAAATTCTTCATTTATAAATTTTGACCAATAAAAAATTTAAATATTGACTATTGAGTCCGAAATGGAGATAGATCATTGATGTAAAAACATTTCTCCTAAGATTATTATTAGCACCACGTCTTACTACCCGTTCGGGTTATACGCACTTACGCTAATGTGTAAAGGTAGGGTGATTGTGATATGAAATGGAGGACCTACAGTTTAGCGTGGAATCCGAACCACGGTGGAGGCCTGGCATTCCCCACATTCACAAGATGTCTTGCCAGAGGTGAAGGAAGGGTTTGGTAATCAGATAAATCTGTGCCGGGACCGAGGAATTTCTCCCAAGAGGTTTAAGGAAAATTAACAAACTTTTTGAGAGACTTACTTATATTTAATTACTCTATGGCATTGGAGAATTATTGCGTTAAAACTTAAGTAATATCTCTTTACAACTAAGTTCACAAAATTGGATTAATATATTGGCAAATATCTCATAAAATGTTGGTTTTATAAAAATATATTTCATATAAAAGTTTTTAATTTTTAATAGTGCTACAATTAAGTTATTTAGTATCTCAAATAGTTGCGGAGATACGGAAATTTCAGCTTCTGTAAAGTACCCTAAAATTTATTTTCATAAGAAAATGAAAATAGCCAGTTTATTTATAATCTTAATCAACGCCCAGATACGAATTTTAATCAAAATCGTTAGAGCCTATTTTGAGAAAATCGATTGTTTCTCTTTTCGCCCTTTCTTAAACTACTCTTAATTTTAAGTTTAAACAGACACACAAACAGACGTTATTGCAAAGACCACTTTTTAGGGTTCGGGGGGTCATGAGACGTCGACATCCATCAACATTTCAGGTTATATTTTTTTAAGGTCACAATACTTTACCTTTTGTGTTCGAAAAGTTAAAAAATATATATATTTGCGTATAGCTTGAAAGTTATTGGTATAGTAAAATTATACTTCGAACAAAATATTTGTACTCTAAATATATCTACATATTCGTAAAGATAAGTAATTTCATATGTCAAATATTTTCGGAGATATGATAAAAAAAAATCTAATTTACGCATCAGACCGGAGCCCTTAAAGTCATTTTGCCGATACATTGAGAGTAGCCATTTTGTTGGGAATATTCATAAAAGTTTATAAATGAAATATAATCAAAACCGTTAAAGCCAATTTTGAGAAAATCAGCTTTTTCTTTTTTTACCCTTCAGTAAACTACCCTTAATTTTAGGGTTTGATATCCAATTCCAAAAACCCCTCGGGGCAACCCTATGAAAACCCAAGATACTAAGTTTTAGCCCGATAGGTAAAATATTTTAGGCTCTAGTTGGAGGTACAGAGAGACAGACAGACGGAAAATCAAAAACCACTTTTTCTGTTTCGGGGGGTCATGAAACGTCGAGATTCATTAAAATCTCGAGTTCGATTTTTTTTACGATCACAATACTTTCTCTAGCTGTGAGATAGCAAGTAAATAATAACAGCAAAATAAATACGAGTAGCCTATAAGGGATGTTTTATATTTGATATAAAATGTATGCTATTTAGTAACATGAATAAAGCGTTTAATTTAGTTGATGTGTTCTCATAGTACAATAACTGCTCGACAATACCGTAACTGCACGAGTGTTAAAATATAAAATGTTTCTCTTTCTCTCGTATTTAATTACGTTTGTATCCACAACTCTGCCGTTATTCAAACATAGCCGGTGAGGTTAAAAACAACTCCTCCCAAAGCAAAACATTTTAACAAAAGTCTACCAAATAATAGGCCTACTTTTATTCGCAGTAGGCCTACTTTTAACTTTCACTCAACCCCTCGGAGAAGGAAGTATATTGATCATAAAAAAAAACTCGAGATGTTGATAGATGTCACCGTCTTACGACCCTTTGAAACGAAAAACTGGTTTTTGCAATGCCGTCTGTGCCTCGGCCTAGAACCCAAACTATTTTACCGATCGCAAAAATAGAAGAAAAAAAATGCATTTTAGCCAAGTCCGCTTTAACGATTTTAATTAAATTTTGTATCTAAGTAGGTAATGTTTAGCATTATAAATAAAATGTATGTTTTCATTTTCTTGTGAAAATGACTTTAAGGGTACTATTAGCCTACATGAGCACAAATATACAATTATGATTATTTCTCCGCAATGGTTTGAAATAAGAACGAAGGTTCATTGTAAACGTTTAGTATTATTCAACATTAAAATCTTTTATTTGGAATATATAGTTAGAAAACCAGTATTTTCTAAGATATAAACCAATATATATAAAAGAGAAATAGAGAACTATGGCAAATTCAAATTGATTATTTTGTTCTTTGGTGGACATAGATATTCCTCGTTTCTCAATGTTTCTGTATATGATTTCATTAATGCTCTTTGGTATAGTGTTTCTACAACAATTATATTATTTCGTTTCACAAAACTTACTAGTTTTTATTAAATGTTTCTATTTTAAGATAAAAGAGAAGGTATGTGCGGTGCACCGTAGGCCTATCATTTATTTTTATAAGTGGAAGTAGGCTTTAGTATCTGTATATTGACGTATTAAAACTATTAAAACCTTATTAAATAGGATAAGGAGGTTGTATTTCATCCGAGTCAGAGGTGGGCATTACCCTTGAGGTTTCTTTTGTTGGTCACACTCCAGATATCGGCAAGGCTAGCTAGGGCCGTATGTATAAACGAGATTTGGAGAGACCATTCAGTCCCCAGTTTGAGCTGAGCTCCTTGTAATGTTATATCCATTTAGTAGGAGATTGGCTGTCTCCCGAGAATAAACTATAAATATGGTCCTTAGCTTAGCAATTAAGGTGAGCCAATCTCCCATTTTTCTGCGCTTCTTGTTACATCTTTGAAAATTTGTGGAATCCCAAGAATAAACTATAAATATGGTCCTTAGCTTAGCATTTAAGGTGAGCCAATCTCCCATTTTATCTTCGCTACTTGTTATATCTTTGAAAATTTGTGGAATCCCAAGAGTAGATTATAAATATGGTCCTTAGCTTAGTATTGAAGGTGAGCCAAACTCCCATTTTATCTTCGCTACTTGTTATATATTTGGAAATTTGTGGAATCCCAAGAGTAGACTATAAATATGGTCCTTAGCTTAGTATTGAAGGTGAGCCAATCTCCCATTTTATCTTCGCTACTTGTTATATCTTTGGAAATTTGTGGAATCCCAAGACTAGACTATAAATATGGTCCTTAGCTTAGTATTGAAGGTGAGCCAATCTCCCATTTTATCTTCGCTACTTGTTATATCTTTGGAAATTTGTGGAATCCCAAGAGTAGATTATAAATATGGTCCTTAGCTTAGTATTGAAGGTGAGCCAATCTCCAATTTTATCTGCGCTACTTATTATAGCTTTGGAAATTTGTGGAATCCCAAGAGTAGATTATAAATATGGTCCTTAGCTTAGCATTTAAGGTGAGCCAATCTCCCATTTTATCTTCGCTACTTGTTATATCTTGGGAAATTTGTGGAATCCCAAGAGTAGATTATAAATATGGTCCTTAGCTTAGCATTTAAGGTGAGCAAATCTCCCATTTTTCTGCGCTACTTATTATAGCTTTGAAAATTTGTGGAATCCCAAGAATAGACTATAAATATGGTCCTTACTTTGCATTTAAGGTGAGCCAATCTCCCATTTTACCTGCGCTTCTTGTTACATCTTTGAAAATTTGTGGAATCCCAAGAATAGAATATAAATATGGTCCTTAGCTTAGCATTTGAGGGGAGCCAATCTCCAATTTTATCTGCGCTACTTATTATAGCTTTGAAAATTTGTGGAATCCCAAGACTAGACTATAAATATGGTCCTTAGCTTAATATTGAAGGTGAGCCAATTTCCCATTTTATCTGCGCTACTTGTTACATCTTTGGAAATTTGTGGAATCCCAAAACTAGACTATAAATATGGTCCAATGTCAGTGTGTTTTTGACTGGCAAACTCAACTAATTAAACCTTGCTCATTGAATTGGGTCTAGTTTCATATATTCCTGATAGTTTCATTTTTCCATGAAAATTTATTTTTAGTTTACTCTGTAAGGTATCAAGCTTACCTTGTATTATTCCGCTATGGTATAGGTTATAAGAGAGAGTCATAGTGTAATCCATCAAGGTAAGACTTCTACCTTTCATGGTAAACGGAGTGTACTTATCCTAAAATTAATGTGAGTTGTAGATTATAGCCCTATCAGAAAATAAGAGGCGTAGTAATAAAGAAAAGTAATCAGCATAAAGTAATTGAAGATGAGTTCTAAGTTAACTGCGTCCTTCTAAGAAAATATTTTATAGTTAGTAATTTTAGAATTATAAAAAATATAAGTGTATTTTAAACTGTATTATAAATATCTCATAAAGAATGTATATACATGCCATGAAAAAGCAAAGGAATTTGTTTTCTTGGGTTTTATTAAAGTTAAAATTTACTACGTGTAAGTATGCTAAGTATCAATCCAAATATAATAGCTTTCTTAGAGACAATTATTTGAAACATTAAAAAGAGATTTTTAAAACTGTTCCAGTAAATAATAGTGCAAGATAAATCTACAGCTGGTCAAACAAATAGTATATAGTAATGATACCTTTTTATTAAGTTAACGGAATTAAGCAAATAACCTTTTTTTAAGTTTTGAGGGGGAAAACGTTCATCGAAGGATCTTTTTTGCGCATATTACTCGTAGCCTACTAACGGTCCAAGATATCTGAATTTTATTACATTACGGATGGTGAGGGCATAATTTATAGGAAATGTACCCACATTTGCGTGGAGTAAGAATGGGAAACCATTTACCACCCTCAGTGTTGGGCATTGAATGTAAGAGAGGCTAGTAAAGTGGAGGTTATGTAATAAAGTTTGTTAGAAGCATGTTAGCTGTCACGAGGAGAAACAGGATTAGGAAAATGACGCCATCCGGGAATAAAGTGGATGAAGCAAGGCTGAGATGGTATGGTCATAAAATGAGGATGGAAAAGGAGAGAATACCAAAGAGAATGATGGAAATGATGTAGAAAGACGAATTTAGCGGCACCAATTAGTAACATCCATTAGCACCGCGTCTTACTACCCGTTCGGGTTATACGCACTTACGCTAATGTGTAATGGTAGGGTGATTGTGATATGAAATGGAGGACCTACAGTTTAACGTGGGATCCGAACCACGGTGAAGGCCTGACATCTCACACATTCACAAACTGTGATTAATACACGTCTTGTCAGAGGTGAAGGAAGGGTTTGGTAATCAGATAAATCTGTGCTGGGACCGAGGATTGAACCCTGGACCCACCACACAGATGTCTGACACCTTACCCCTAGACCACCAGGTCACCCTGTTAACATTCAGATGTAGAGAATATTTAAAAATGTACAGTACAAACTAGGCTTAAGGCGAGGGCGTCATAACAACGCCAGCCTGGATTCGAGCCCCATCCTCATCAATGTCGGAAAACCATACTAAAAGACCTTGTCATGAAGTCCATGTTCTCATCGATGAGGTTTAATCGGTTAAGAGATGCAACAACATTTAAGGTAGAAATCTCTAGCTAATGTTGTCAATATTGACGATAGATCACGTATTAATAAATTAGATTCAAACCCAATTCCGTTACGAATAAACATATCTGACAGATCGAAAACATTACTATATCTACTTTCACGTATTTATATGTCAAGTCATTTGATATGCAGCTGTCACTTTTGATTTATATTTTCATCATCTATAAAATAACACTAATCATATAGAACACTAATAAAAAAAATTCAATGTAGACAGTATTTTTATTTAACGTGCTCTTTCTGTAGATAATGATCAGATCAGCACACGAAATATAAACTAATAGACACAAAAGCCAGCTCCCGACCGTTAATTCTACACTGTGAAAGGGAAAACTACCATTTCACCCATGTTAAATCTTTCGGCCATGCCGGAAATCCAACCCTAGAACCCTTAGCTTAGCAGACAGTCACGCTAACGACTGGACTAAGGTGTCTGACTATGGTGAGAGTAAAAATGTTGTTTGTATTTTTCTAAAAGGTACTTCAAATGGTCATTCACCTCTAAGTACAGTAATGTATAATTTTCATTTTTATAAAAAAAAATCTAGGTCTATAGAGATAGTAGTGACTTTTAAAACTGTCCCAAATGTCCTGTAATAATAATAATAATACTTAGCACCACGTCTTACTACCAGTTAGGGTTATACGCTCAAATACTAATTACGATAATGGGTTAGGAATCAGGAAGGTTGAATATAGAGGAAGTGAACCCTCATTTGCGTGAAGGTAGAGTGGAAAATCATTTAGGAAAAACCCTCCCCCAGTTCACCCTAGCGAGATTCGAACCTCTCAGCTAACTATGCCGCCGAGTCCTACAAGACGTGGATGTATTCAATCTTGGTGCTAGTTTGAAAGAAGAAGCGATGGCGGACCTCAGGGTTGAGTAGAATACATGAGCTTGAGGGCGAGACCAAGTCTCATCACAAAAAAAAAGAGTAAACCCGTTCCTACACTCGATTACTCTGCTGCGTGGAGCTAAAGACTGTGGGAAATAAAAACAAGCCAAGAGTTAGGGACTGGACATAAAAGGAACTCCGGTGAAGGAGTTGCATTCTTATCTTCACCCGTGTTTGCTTTATGATGCAGCCAACATTCCACTGGGATTATCTTAGGTATGTATAGTCCAGTCACACACAATAATTTGAGGAGAAAATAAATGCTACGATGCACATCATTGACTTTTCTCACTCCTTTATCTAAACCATTGAGACGTTTACTTAAGACTTGTAATCTATGTGAAACGAAATAATATACACTGTTGCATAACTATAATGGGTAAAATATCATCACATTCCACCAAAGATAAGTGAGATAATTACTGATACAGAAATATTGAGAAAAGAATAACATCTTTGTCCACCACATAGCAATCAATTTCTCATTTCCGAAGACTTTCATAAAAAACAAGCTTATATTTGATATAAAATCGAAAACAATTTGTTTTATAAAATATTATTTCAAATAGTTTTATTTTTATTTTTAATAGTACTAAACCTACATTTTTTCAATGATAAGCTATTTCATATCTGAAAGAGTTACGAAGATTTGGTCAAAATTGGAAATTTCAACTTAGGCAAAGCCTACTCTCAATTTATTTCCCAGGGAAAATTAGAATCGCCCTTTTGTTTGTAGTGTTAAAAGCGATTAATTGTCTTGTTTATATAAGTCAATGATGATTGTTTGATTCTTCATCGTGACTGGTTTATGCCAAATTTGTGTACTGTTAAAGGTTTTTTCAATATTTAGCCTACGCGCAACTTCTGATTGGCAATATTTCTGCCACTTTGGAACACCTTTGACAGCTAGTCTAATGGCCCTACAACTACAGGGCTTTTTTTTTCTAATTTTTATCTATAGTTTGATAATTGGACTATCTTAACACTACGGTTCTGAGTAATTCAAGAAGAGATCAGATCCACTTTCTCCAATGTGAATCAATAAAATAATTTCGACTGCGAAAATGTCTATTGCAATCCACATACAAGTCATATTTTATGAAAGAGAATACCGATATAAATTATATATAAACATTTTTGGTATCGATTGAACCTCCTATTCAAGCAGAAAAACATAAATAGGTTTGTTTTGTGCGTTGTATGTATGTGTGTGTATGCATGTATGTGTATGTATGTATGTATGTATGTATGTATGTATGTATGTATGTATGTATGTATGTATGTATGCATGTATGTATGTATGTATCTATGTATGCATGTATGTATGTATGTATGCATGTATGTATGTATGCATGTATGTATGTATGTATGCATGTATGTATGTATGCATGTATGCATGTATGTATGTATGTATGCATGATGCATGTATGCATGTATGCATGTATGCATGTATGCATGTATGCATGTATGCATGTATGCATGTATGCATGTATGCATGTATGCATGTATGCATGTATGCATGTATGTATGTATGTATGCATGTATATATGTATGCTATGTATGTATGTATGCATGTATGTATGTATGTATGCATGTATGTATGCATGTATGTATGATGTATGTATGTATATGTATGTATGATGTATGTATGTATGTATGTAGTATGTATGTATGTATGTATGTATGTATGTATGTATGTATGTATTATGTATGTATGTATGTATGTATGTATGTATGTATGTTGTATGCATGTATGTAGTATGTGTGTATTTTGTGTACTACACACAGGGGCACCAACATTTTGGTACATCCTTGAATTACTTCCCATCGTACACTATATGTACACAATGTGCAGCCTTTGATTAATATCAATTGTATTTTCCTGCTTCTACAAAACTCAATTTGTATTATTTATCTTCATGTCCCGCCTACGAGATAGATACATAATAATTATAAATGAACTATAATAGTTTGAGGGCATGTTTATTCACATGATGGTAACAAAATCCCCCATTCCAGTCGACTACCAGAGCCACACGTCGATGCCTGCTGTATCAAATTAATTAGCGAGCTGTAATATCCAATATCCATGGTTAAACCAACCTCAATAATTTTGATAGAACCCCACTTCGGTGGTCGCGTGGTCTAGGGCATTACTCTCGCAATAGAATGTACTAACGACGACAGGGATATTGGGGTTTTAATCTTGGTAGGGTGTACGGGAGTGGTTTTTACTAAATGGTTTTCCATTCCCCCTCCACGTAAATGCGAGTACACTTCCTTTAAATCCAACCTCCCTGATCCCTAGAAAATTAGCGTAATTAGTGCATATGCGTGTAGCCAGAACGAATTGTAAGACGCGGTGCTAAAAAAACATGATAACGGTCAGAGTAGTGGATGATAGATACATTAATGATATACCACGTTTAGTTACGACGATGGGTAGATATGAAGGTAGTTTTAAGAAAGTGTGCCCGCATTTGCATTTTTTGAGAGTGAGGGAGGGGGTAGGACACCCTTAGTACACCCATGTGAGATTCGAACCCCTACCTCCCCGTCACCGTCAAACCAGACTAGACGATATTGACGTTTAGTTAGCGTACCCACCGATGAGGATATATTTGAAAATTTTGTTGTCCGTTTCTAGGAACAAGATCTTATAAAAATTTACAAGTATTTTCTAGTCAATTTTATTTGACTTATTCCCTGAGCATAATTATTTAATTTTTATAACTGAAACCCAATCATGACGAAGAACTAAAAAATAAAAAAACGGCGCTAGCAGTATTAAGAATTTATTTTTAAAAATAAAACCGCTTAAAACTAATTGAAAAATTGTTTAGGATGATAACTATATATTTCCAGGAAAAGTCTATTCCACTGCGTAATTTTTACAAGTAATTGTTTGTTAACTAAATTTAAACGGTTTAAAATAAATTCACTCTTTATTGACGCAATATATTTAAATATCCCCTCGTTCATTAAAATATCATTCATTCCTGGAACGCATTATGCAGTAAAAACAGATAAAGTCCTTTAAATCTCTGACAAGACATCTTGTGAATGTGGGGAATGCCAGGCCGCCACCGTGGTTCGGATTCCACGTTAAACTGTAGGTCCTTCATTTCATCTCACAATCACCCTACCATTACACATTAGCGTAAGTGCGTATAACCCGAATGGGTAGTAAGACGCGATGCTAATAATAATAATAATAATAATAATAATAATAATAATAATAATCCTTTAAATCTAAGAAATTTATTTACGTAAATTTAAATATTTAATATTAATTATAAATATTTAAATTTACTTAACAGACTTTCTTAACTTATTAGATAATTTGGCTATTGTTTTAGAAAAATATCTTCTCTAACGGTGGCTTACAAACATATACACACAACATAATAGGCCTAGTATTTTTTGAGAATATCAACAAAAACGGGGAATGATGGCTATTATATTATTATTGTATTTATATTCATATTAACTTTAGTAAGGAGAAATTGATTGAGAATATTATGTAAGGAACGAGCTTGTGAGAATATTAGATCACTACATATAATAATTGAGAAAGAGATAATTACAGTAATACTATTAAAAACAAAATAGGCCTTATTAAATATTAGATTAGAATTTGTAATATAATGATTAGATGAACATTTAGTTAATATGTAATATGTTAAAATTATTGCACATAAGCTATGTGAAATTACAGTTCTGAGTAAAAATAAGAAAGTAAATTGATAAGTTAAATTTAAGCCTATTTAGGATCATTCAGTTTCTAATCAAAAAACAGTAGTCCTAAAATAATTAAACATCAGAATGTATTAAATATAAGAAAGATAGATATATTTTGATAAAATGAAATTAGGTTAATGAGTGCTCATCATAAACCGTTCCTTAGCTATGTTCGTTAATTCCTCTCCTTAATATTTCTTCGTTGGATTGAAGTTTATTGACATGTTTCGGCTATTCAGCCATCATCAGGTCTGAGAAAAACCAATGCAAACAGATATTATTAGAATGTAAATAATGTGAAAATAAATTGAGTGACTACTGTTTTTTGATTAGAAACTGAATGATCCTAAATAGGCTTAAATTTAACTTATCAATTTACTTTCTTATTTTTACTCAGAACTGTAATTTCACATAGCTTATGTGCAATAATTTTAACATATTACATATTAACTAAATGTTCATCTAATCATTATATTACAAATTCTAATCTAATATTTAATAAGGCCTATTTTGTTTTTAATAGGATTACTGTAATTATCTCTTTCTCAATATTCTCACAAGCTCGTTCCTTACATAATATTCTCTATTATATTATTAGATGAAAATCTTTTAGTCGTTTGTTTCAAGTTTGTTGTAACCGTTTTATTTATTTATTGTTGTTAGTTTTGTTTTAGTGCTTGTTAATAAAATATAGCGCTATTATCATAGCTTAATTTTGACGTGAAAGGAGTCAGAACTAATCTATGGTTTGTTACGAATAAATTACAGCATTAATTGTATTGGTATAAGATAGTAATAGTTATATTAATATAAGCTCGTGTAAAATATCTGGGAATATTATTTTGTGAGTGACATTATATTTTATACTGCTAAAGGGTTGAATGCGCTTTATTCAAATTAAATTGTTTGGATAAAATGTTAGGCCTATGCTGTGATGAATTATTAATGTCCATCAGTAAAATATCAACTTACCATACACAATTTTTTTTGTGGATATTAAATAATCAATATCCCTTTTAATATCAATATTTTGATGAACGTATTGAATGGTTTTTAATTGCATCAAAGAATAAATAATACTACATATGTTTATCCAATTCTATTTATAGTGGTTTTCATATGTAACGTTACCATTTTGAATATCCTAGCCATTACATATTTAATTTGTTTTTTTAAATTGTTTTTCCAAATTTAAATGAAATGTTAATTTAACATAATATCCATTCAACCATACTCATTTACTAAATAATAGCATATTATTTCAAATATGAATTAAATAACGCTTTGATATAGACTCAATGATGGATTAATTTTTATATTATTAATTTAAAATTAAAAACTCTAAAGTATAATATTGTAGTAGGTCTGCATAATACTATCAGTAAACTAAAAAAACTGTAATGCTTCCAAGTATCCTTGTCATAAAGTCTTGAAACAATGTTTTTCTGAAGAAAGTATGGCATCGTTTATAATCAACTAGGACTACTATATTTCTTCAATTCTAGGACACACCTTAATTTTTCAATATTACCAACAAACAAAAATTTGATTCCAAGACAAAATAAATAAATTCTAAGACCAACTCAGTTTTTATATACGTTTAAATGAATTAAAAAGTGTCTTGTAATCGAATAAATACCGTAACTTAATGTCTCAAAGATAAAACAATTCTCAAATTTACAAAATAATGTTATAAAATAGTTTTTGTTTTTTCTAAAAAAAAAGCGTGAGAATGTAAGAGTATGTCACTTCCATGCTACGCATAAAACCCTGCGAATTCATTTCTGTGAATCGTGACATACAACCACTTTGAACTATTCAAGTATTTATAGAATTTAGAGGCAAGTGTATCCGCATTTGCGTGGAGGAAGACTTGAGAAAATTATTCAAGAAACACAAACCTCACTACACCTGGCCTGGAATCGAACCATGATCTTCTTATTACTATAGTGTTCTAATTTTAACAGTAAGCTTGGTAGTAAATAAATCATTATAATATAATAATATTAACGGTTTATGTCATTCTTTAGTCGGCCTTATCTTTGATGCTATGGAAACTTTCTAGTGCAACGATATAGAGAACACTACATTGGACTCGAAACGTTCTAAAAGAAACTTTCCAGAACCATGTTTACTGAACCTTTACGAATAAGTTGAAGCATCTGAAACCGCTCTATGAATTAATGTGCAAAACGACATGAGTGGTCACGTGGTCTGACGTGTCACTCACTCTCTCATTAAACTGGACTGCCAGTGACGGGGAGATTCGTGTTCAAATTCCGGTCAGGTGTACCGAAGGTGATTTTTAACAAATGGTTTCCCACTCTCCCTGTGAGAAAATGCATGTGCAATTCCTATAAAGCTCTACCTTTCTCCTTCCAATACCCTTACAGGGAAACAATGTGTTTGTTTAGTTTGTTGTTTATTATCCTGGCATGTGACCTGGTGGTCTAGGGGTGATGTGTCAGACTGCTGTGCTGGGGGTCCGGGGTTCAATCCTTGGTCCTGGCACAGATTTATCTGATTACCAAAACCTTCTTTCACCTCTGACAAGACGTGTATTAATCACAACTTGTGAATTTGTGGGATGCCAGGCCTCCACCGTGGTTCGGATCCCACGTTAAACTGTAGGTCCTCCATTTCATCTCACAATCACCTTACCATTACACATTAGCGTAAGTGCGTACAACCCGAACGGGTAGTAAGACACAGCGCTGCTAATAATAATAATATCCTGGCATGAAAAAATTAAAACTAATTTGTGAAAGGCCTGGCCTTCAAAAAGATATACCCCATACAATGGTTTATTTTTAGATGAAGGAGAAGCTTTGGCAAAATTATTTTTAGAGGAGAAATTGTTCCGTAGTGATTTCTCATTGGTGTATCCTCCCCCGAGTTTCGTGTGGTTAATGGTTAACCCCACGTCTCAAAATGAGAAGACCATTAATTTTATCGCGGTCAAACAGTACGGAGGTGAATTAACCTTTAAGGTGGAAGCGAAGGAGACGCAAGGAAATGACAGTGTTTTTTTTTGCAGTTTTTGTAATAACAATTTTCTAGATAAAATAAATAAAATATTTATTCAAATTTTCTCCCAGGGGTGATATCAATAGTTCTGGAATATCTGTTGAGGATGTCCTGGAATTTAATGACAACTTTTTCTCTTCGTTTCAAATGTTTCTCATCTAATACCACTATGTTCATAAGAGATATTCAAGAACTGTTAATATCACCATGTGAAGAAAATTAAACTCTAGGTATCTAATGGAGAAATATTTTATTTGTTTATGCTAAAAAAAGTTTTCTATAAGAACCACAAAAACTTTTACCTTTTCTCGCGTCTCCTACACTTCCATCTCAATGCACGTCCGACTCACTTTTTATCCATCGCAAAATATTATGAATGTGTGATAGGCACTCGTGTTCGATTTAATCAGTCACGGGGTGTGTATGTGAAATGATCCACTTCAAATAGTTTTTTTTTTGTCATAAAGGCAACAGTAATTCATAAGATGTTAGCAACAAAGTGTTCCAAAAGATTAAACTAAATTAACAAATGTGATATTTAGTTTATATGTCTTAACAGCTTTTTTTATTTAGCACTGCATCTTAACACCCGTTCGGGTTATAAGTTTAAGTACTCTAATGAGTTAGAAATTAGGAAGATTTATTTAAAGGAAGTGTACCCGCATTTGCATGGAGGAAGAGTGGAAAACCATTTAAGAAAAATCTCCCCAGTTCACCCAACCGAGATTTAAACCTCAATCTCCCCATCCTCGGCAGTCTGGCTCAACACGAAACAATGCCAGGCCTTCACTGTGGTTCGGATTCCATGTTAAATGTAGGTCCTTCATTTCATCTCACAATCACCCTACCATTACACATTAGCGTAAGTGCGTATAACCCGAAGGGGTAGTAAGACTCGGTGCTAGTAATAATAATAATAATAATAATATAATAATAACACGAAACAAGTGTGTTAGATAACTACGCCACCGAGGCGGATCAACAACTTATTTAAAGGTCATATTTCAGAATACGTTGGTAGGAAAAAATAAACTAACTGACGACCGAGTACAAGACAAAAAATAATCCAGCGCCAACTAAGAAGTAACTAATAACACACGAGCATCAATAACGATCATGGCGTAGGTTAGACGATCAGGATCCGAACTAAGGATTTACGACACGTATAAGCCACGTTCTCTTAATATATATATATACAGAGGGGTGCAAAAATAGGTATACAGAGTAGAGTAATGATATTTGTATATGTATATGATACTAATAATAATAATATTGCGCATCTGGCCTACATTATTCGCAGCCCAGTAGTGGAAAGTTTAGCCAGTACTAATGCATCGTCCGTTGCTCAAGGGACGTCCGAATGTACTAATCTTGCACCCTTTCCTTGGAGGCTCTTTCCATGTCCCGATGAGATGAGATTATGGTGATAGCGGGTATGAAGGTGTGGAACCATTGGAAACACTTACGCCTAACTAAACTTAGACCTAATTAATCAAACCCTGGTGACCTTTGACATAATTCCTCTTTCGGGAAAAATACCTACGGTACCAACCGAGGATCATAGCCGGGACTCCAAGACTCGTAGCCAGGTGCACTGACCACTATGCTAAGGGGACGGTTTTATGATAGTGGTGTGTACCTTAATGTAGCAAAATGTATTAAGAGTTGGGATGAACAGTTTGAACCACTTAGGAATTAATGGACACTTCTAAATGAATGAATAAACATAATTTCTTAAATAGTTAGAATCTGTGCACTATTTACCTAATTGTTCACCCCTCTGTATATTAGAAACTAGACACTCGAATTCTAAGGCATTCGAGAGATTCGAGATTCGTAAAAATCTCAAAAAAGTACCTCGAATACAATCATATGAAGACCTTGACAGGTTTAACAATTTAAAGCAAGAGTAACAGGAATTATATAGACCTGTGTGATTGGGAGGGTAAAATTTTTTTTAAAAAAAAGACAAAATTGTATTAATATAATTAATTTACTTAAAAAGTGTTATCTTTGTTGTTTATAGTCGTAATATACACGAAAAATAAAACATAATTTATCATTGGCACCAAGCCTTAAACAACATTTTTTTTAAATTCATTTTAAATATTTTAAATTTTAACTTAAATTTCACATTTTAAAAGATTCAAGGATTCGATTTTGTACTTGAGATTCCAACTAAAATTAAATATTCGTATTCTAGAACTATAGGATTCGACCCATCTCTAACATAATTAATATCAACGCCAAACACGTCCGAGTGTAGGCAACCCGGAATCTGCTCAGTGTGGCTGGTCAGTATTTGACATATAGTTAGGGGTCACGTCCCCTTAGTGGAATTTGGTCGCATGCCGACCCGTCACACGGGTGGTCTACCTTCAGACGTAACAGGGGTTTATCTCAATGACGAGAACCTGTAAGGAATTCGAACTTTTCTAGTTCTGGCGCATGCGCGTTTGCAATAGATTTAATTGAATACAACCACGATCAGAGAATTTATTATCAGAGATAATCGAACAAAAAAAAAAACACTTTCACCTAAACGCGAAACATGCCTGTGCCCTTATACTTATAATATGAATAAACAATAAGGCGTTAGACTCGTATTGTAATTGGTTTCTGTTAAAGGAGGGGTTTAGGTCAGGATCGCAGTCTGGTGAATTTAATCTACACTAAGGTGACCAACCATTTGTCCTCAATTTGCGGGGAGTCTCCAAAATAAGACTTGTACCTAAGACTTATTTTCCCCACAATTTTCTCCCCGGTTTTTTAAATGAATTAATGAAGTTTGAAATGTGTATACTCTAAATAGAAATGTTTTAATCCAGTCAGTTGCTAGAAGGTTGAAATGTAAAATCTGGCAGCACAGAAATTCACTTCATCAAACAAGGTATCAATATTTCGCAATAATCCTTTTCTTAAATTATGGATACTTAACTGTACGAGAAGTTAGCTCGCTAAGTTCTTGTGCCGTACTTATCCTTACACGTTTATTGTGTACTAGCATCAAATACCCATCTTTTTTAGGCTAGAAAATAATTGAAAGCTTAAATGGTGAAAAATAAGTCTAGTCAATTTTTTATAAAGAAAAGTGTAAAATGTGTTAAAGGGCGAACAGGCTAAAAGGTAAGAAGGGTAAAATGTGCAGACTAGATGCCAAAAGGTAAAGAAAAAGGTTTAAAAATGTAATCTAATAGTAGTAATTTTTAATATCCAACGTCCAGTTATACATCTTCGTGCACAGGAGCCCCTAATTTTAAGACTTCAGACTTATACTTGAGATAGATACCGCGCTATACTAATTAATTTTTAATTTTTTGCACCGCGTCTTACTAACCGTTCGGGTTATACGCTTAAGTACTAATTTCTCTAATGGGTTAGGAATTGGGAAGGTTGGATTTAGAGGAAGTGAACCCGCATTTGCGTGGAGGGAAAGTGAAAAACCATTTAGGACAATTACCCCCACCTCCAGTTCACCCGACCGAGATTGAACCTCGATCTCCCCGTCCTCGGCAGTCTAGCTCAACATGAAACAAGCACGTTAGCTAACTACGTCACCGAGGCGGGTAATGATCATTACTGACACTCTTCATTTTACTAATAAAGATGGATAAAGTTAATAGATCTAATTCATCAACACTGTAACCGACCCTATAGTGTAGTGGTCAGTGCACATGGCTACGAATCTAGGGGTTCCAGGTTCGATCCCCGGCTGATACCTTGGGTATCTTTTCTTTAAGGGAAGTAATCCCAATGGTCACCTGGATATGGTTAATTTGACTTAAGTTAGGTTAAAACTAGCATTGGCTCCACAACTTCATAATCACTAACATCACATCATCTCAATGCGTGTTCGACGTCTAGACAACCTCCTATGGTAGGCAAAGTTTTGTGCCACCAAAGCTGCTAAGTCTACACATAACCGGGCATACATGCCATACGGCCAAAATAATTGACAATGTCAAATGACACGAGTATACAAAGCATTACTCTAAAGTGTAGCTATTATGTACCATTTAAATCGTAACTTCTACATCTCCTATCAGAGATTTTAAATTAAGCCAAGAAAAAAAATGACCCATTAACTTTATGTTATCCATCTAACAATTAGCAGGCGCTGTGTTCGCCGATTAAGTTAATGCCGTGTGGATTATCATAGAGAGCGAAATTCATTACGCCTGGCAACATGGCGTGGAAGTGGGAAGACGACCTTGACCAGTTGTCCTTCACCTAAGACAGTGGTTTACAGCCTTTTACGGAGTGCGGCTCCAATTTTTGCTTCTGAGATCGTTGCAACCCCTTGCGTTTGGACACTATATTTTTAATTGATGTAAAATGATTATATAACTATTATCAAATGAAACATTCACTTTTAGTAAACACTTTTAATAAACAATTTTTTTTAAACAAGGTGTATAGATAACATAAACAATGTCAAAAGAAATTAAAGATCAGCTGGACATTTAGTGGAATATTTGAGCCTGCATTGATGCATAGAGTTTATTAAACTTCGGCACTAGTGAAGAAATAGTCAAACTGAGATCCAACTCTACGTTAAGCCAATTCTTATATCTAGTTTTAATGGCAGCCACAGCAGAAAATTCTGTTTCACAGAGATAGGACGTAGAACACAGCAAGAGAACTGCTACAGCTTTATCACTCACTTTCAGCCTGAAGCCAAAACTGCGTGAGCTCATATGTTTTAAAATTGTGTTCCACTGTAGGATCCAAGGGCAGGTCTATCAGATTTTCTTGTTCACTAATTGACAACCTCTTGCTCGCTTCCAAAGAAAAAAGATTTTGCAACCACTCATTTTGACTGACATCATCAATGGGTTCATTAAAATATTTTTGAATCCATAATTTTAACAATTTGAAGTGGTCGGTGATAAAAAATATGTTTAAAGGTATGCCGCACATTGTCATGTTCTTCAAGAGTTTTGTTCAGTCTTGGGAACATATCAGAAAGCCCTCTTCAACTTTAGCCAGCCATATTTCCAGTTTTCCAATAAAAGCGTTCACATTGTCACTTGCAGTGAAAATGTTCGATTCAGACCCCTGTATTGATGTGTTTAAAATATTGTATTTTTCAAATATATCAGCAAGATACGTTAGTTTGCATAATAAACTGTTCTTATTATTCTTATTTTTAGACCCGGAATAATCACTGTCTTTGAGGTAAAGACTTAACCTTCAGTTCAAACACCCTTGCAAGAACTTTCCCGCGTAACAACCAGGGTGAAGAAGAGTAGTATAATATAGCATGCACTGTGTTTAGCCCCTGTTCCCTTGCACAAAGCAGCAAACAAACGTGATTCAATTGGGCTTGGCTTAATTCAGTTCACTATTTTAGTGTTGAAACTTAAGACAGCACTTAGTTCTGTTTTTTATGCACGTGAATCCTTGTGAATCATACAGTGAGTCCAGATGACGTTTGGGGCCTTCCCTTTTTCCAGACACGGCAGAAGCACCATCACTGCACATCCCAACACAATTTTCCCACTTCATCTCACTTACTGTCAACAAATCATCTAGAATATTGAAAAGTCCCTCAGCACTGGCTCTTCCCGGAATTGGCTTGAAGAATAATAGGTCTTCTTTGACAGACATGGTAATGATGTACCGAACATAAGTTATAAGGTGGTCATCCTTCACTGAGTCAGTGGCTTCGTCGACCTGTATTGCAAATTTTTACAATTCAAAGCTTCGGTAACCTGTTCCTGTATGTCTTGCACCATGTCGGATATCCATCTCTCCACTGTGTTATCTTACAGAGGGATCTTTTGGACTAGATCTGTAGATGCTTTGTAAAACCTTATTTGAGTGATTTTGACAGCAGCAGGCAAAACGAGTATATCTCCAACAGAATTAGGCTTCTTACATTTTGCTATCATATACGAAACTTTGTTGAAGCTAGAAATCCCATTTTTATCATTAATGTGGTCTATTATTACTTTTTTTTTTTTTTTTTAAGAATCACATGGTTTTCCTGCATGCTGGCTGTGTTTTGATTTCAGGTGTCACTTCAGCTTGTTTGGTTTCATAATTTCTGATTACAAAACAGACAAACACAGGAAGCACAAGGGTCTCTACTTGCCATCTTTTTCAACACGAGGGAACACAAACGACCAAATAATTTCAATATTTTTTCTTTCTTTTACTTTCTTATAAGTTTCTCCCCTGCTGCAAATAACAGATATTCTTTTTAAGAATTTATCCATGTTGGTATTATTTTTATATAATTTACATGCACTTTTGTGAATAAAGATGGGACACTTATGTAAACACACAAAAAAAATGAAAACTATAGTACGACAACGTCACAAGCTTGCCAGATAAACACACACTACGCACTATCAGTGGTTGACCATTCAGGCAAGCAGGTTGATTCAGCTTCGCTAACACCCAGCCTTTATACTAAAGCGAACGAGAGCTCACAAAAGAGAATGAAGAAATTGGCGGATATTCTGCATTTGAACAAAGCGAGAGCTTGCAGTGTTATTCGCCCAAATATGAGGCTGCTGCAGTTAACTGTGGTCGAAAAACATCCAGTCGGAGTAAGATAATCAAAATATTCTGTTTCTATTTGAATTTTGATTTTTACCATACTCATCAAAATCTCGTAAAACCGTAAATTCAGTAAAAGGTTATAATCTTCACAAGACTTGTGACCCCTTCGGATTAACGCCACGACCCCCAGGTTGGAAATCACTGACCTAAGAAAACCACTCCTCAATTTTCTGTTAAGTCTCGGTTGTCTCTGAAGCGAGTGTCTTTGGGCAGAGTGGCCGTAGGCTCTGGGAATGTAACAAAGTTTTTAAAGTTTGTTTACCTCAAAGGCAAGTCTTGACTCACCCGCTTCGGTGGCAGTATGGTCTAAGGCGTCACTCTCGCAATAGACTATACTGCGATGGCGAGGAAATCGGAGTTCGATCCTGGTAGGGTGTACTGAGAGGGTTATTTTCCTCAAATAGTTTCCAATTCACTCTCTCCATGCAAATGCAAATACACTTAATCTAAATTCTACCTTACTCATTACCAATCTATTGGTGTCATTAGTACGTGATGTGTATAGCCTGAACAGGTAGTAAGATGCGGTGCCATGCCATTCAGTGTCGAAAGGTTATTTGATATAGGTCGTGGAGTGTATGTGGCTAAATTGATTGCTTCACTGTCTATACTAGTTATATTTGCAATCAATATGTTGAAAAAGTGGTTCTGTGGTACCATCCATACCGATTGACTACAAAAAAAAAACTATTCAGAGTGACTATTTCTTAATAACCCCTATTCTGGTTGAAGCGAGTATCTTCTTAGATCGTATTGCCGGGTGGATTGCCACCCCCACGGCCTTAAAAGGAAGAGTCAACTAATCAGGCCTTAGCCTGGGAACGATTTCTCCTCTAAAAAAAAATTGTTTTGAGGTCTTGCTTTCCCTTAAAAACACTAGCATAGCCCGGTGGATGGGGTGAATTTTGTTGAAGGTAAGTTTTTTTTTTTACAAAATGTGGGTGTTTTATTTCAGGGTAATGCCAGGATGCTAAATCAGGGGTGGGGAACCTAGTTTTATTTACTTTTTTTTTAAATCGATTATGTATCGTCATTGTTTAAAAACTCTACATTCTTCAAAGTCGTGTATTTCAATGTATTAAAATTAAAATAGTTATTTTTAAAACATAATGTAAAACAATTTAACCGCTCTTACTGATGTATTTAGGCTATTTATAATTGGCGCACTATCAGATTTTTTTAAATGTACTGTACATGAGGTGCGCGGTGCGGCCTTATGAGGAATCCGTCAAGTGGGATGAAGCTTTCTAATGCCAAAAGGTTAACCACCCCTGAACTAAACCAAACATATTGTTCCCCCGTCTTGCTAGCAAGTGTGAAAATGAAGCCGAAATGTCTTATTCTCGGGACGAGAGTTCTATCAAATTTGGAGAGATAACCAATAATTATTCACCGCTGTCCGCGCAAGCACACAAGACGACCGTGTCTCTTGCGCGGTACCTCGGTTGAGCACGGGGTAATCCGATCCCAAAGTGTGAAAGTAACTCTTTGTGGCTACTTTATTCATGAAGGCCACAAACTGGTTCGTGTGTGGAACTTCATACGAAAACACGACCTAATTTTATGGTCACGACCTTAAGGCTCTTGGCCCTGTCGAGTGCAGGTCTAAGACCTGTTTTGTGGGATGGGGGGCGGGAGGGTGAAGGGCATGGCGTGGCTTCACAACCGACCAAAGTATCCTTCCGCGCCAACAGCAACAGAGGGATCACGGACACCGTAGATACCGGACAGGTCTTGCGGAAAAACATACTTTTGGAAATATCAGTTTTATCGAGAACGAGTTAAATTTGTATGTTAATATTTTCAACACACCCTCGAAGATAATATATCGATGTTTATTAATTGTTACATTTTCTTTCTTTTTTTTATGAAGCCAGCATTTTTCTATCGAAAAATATCAATTTTATATCGATATTTGATCATTGTTAAAATTATATAAGAGGTGTGTGTATATAAAGAGTACAACTTAATCAACATGCTTCTATTCTTGAACAAACCGTTTCCGAAAAGAAAATTACAAAACAATAAAAAAATCTTGAAGATAAACGTTTGTTCTCACGGCTCTGCATTTCCACGCCAAATGAAAATGGTCAGTCGCCTTAGCGGGCCTTTTGAGCGCTAACATGCGATTTTCAAAATTTCTTGATTTTTAAAATCATAATGAAATAACGAAAAAGTGACAACGTATAATTTGGGATGGTGTTACATGAAAATAAATAACTATTAAATAAAAACAAAATGGTTCAATTTTTAGAAAAAACGATGGAGTTAACTAAGTCGGTCTACTTGAAAATATTTTGTCTCAATAATATGCTCTTATTGAAATAGAATAATATCCCATTATTTAAATTATATTATTATAAGCATTGTACTAATGTGAAGTGTCAGTTTTTTAATTCATTTCAAATTAATTTTTAGTTAAACTAAACGTGAAGCTATGATTAATTTTCTAAAGCGCACTATAAAGGCCCCCTTTTTTCAAATCTATATTGAGGTGTGCTGTGTGACTTATTAAACGTACTAGAGAACCATGACCCAATTCGGTGGCCGCATTGTCTAAGGCAACGTTTTCGAAACTGGGCCCCTCAATGGTTAGCTTAAAGCTCAGTGAAGCCACTTTAAGATATTCTTTATTTGTTTTTTCCACTTTGAAAATCATCAGTGATTATTATTTCCAATTTTTTCAAATCTGAATGAAGTAAATTTTCAAAAAGTGTAGCCATAACATGTGATGTTTTCCGTTTATTTTATATGTCAAATTTAACTATTGTTATTGAATGTGTATTATTTATTGATTTATTTGGGGTATTTATTTAACGTGCACATTCTGAACTGAGTGACTATATCAGCATACGAGAATTCTATGGGCGAGAGCGAAACAACCTACCAATTTTGCCGGGAATGGTATTTTCATATACATTCCAGAATTCTTTTACATGCCACAATCGACATGGGACCGACAGCTTTACTTCTCTTCCGAAGTAGGTTGTGCTAATTACTAATGCTCAAGAAAAATCCGTCGACCCCGGCCACAGACAAGGAAATAACAGATACACAGCCCCTAGGTTAAAAATGTTGCACTCCTTTTCGAGGCTTTACTCCCTCAACGTTGGGATCGCTAGGTGCGATCCCCAGTGACTACAGCGCAATCAAGTGAGCATTTTTGAAACGACTCACTTTAAACTCGAATGTACTAAAAGGCAGATACAAAATATGAGCTCCTGTCGGCTGGCGGTCACCTAGCAAGCTTCAGGTAGCACCCTCCCCCCCCTCATCTCTAACTCCCAGCCCCTCGTCATAAAGTACCCTAATCCTGCCACACAAATAAGTTTACTCTGACTGCACATTATAAAGAAAACTTGAAACACGATGGACCTTTTTTTTAACTAAGGGACTGGCTGTCAACTGCAATTATTTATTAAGGAGCATTGAGAAGAATTGCAGACGTTTAGAAATACCAATTTATTTAAGAAGTAGTTAGATATTTTGAAATATTGTTTTCATCAAAATGAGGGAGATAGTTCTGACCAGTTAAACGGTTTAGATTTTAACTCTAAAGTTTAAAAAAAAAATCGGGAGTCATCATATATAATCGCGTAAAACAATTCCACAATTTGTGACCCTATAAAAATATGACTTTATTTTTGATAGAGGAAGGTTATATAGAGGTGTCAAACTATTTGCTTTAATCTTAGAAGTACACATTTACACGTAAAGGTTCTTTCTTTTTTTAACTTTAAATTCTAAATTCAAGCCTTCTAGCCAATCAGAGAAACCTTCTTATAATGTTTGCCAGGATTTTGTAGAAAACTATGTTTTAAAATATCCGGGATTTCTAAACGGGTGCGTGGGTCTAAGTGCTCTCCCATTTAGTGCCCAACTTTGAGTATCCTGAACTGGGATGATTTTTGAGCACATCTTTATTAAAACACATTTTTAATTGAAAATAAAGATATTGATGGTTTTAAAACCATACATATATGTTTAGAAACCATAGTTTTCGTAATTTTTCTATAAACTGTATTAAACATAATTTTCTAAAAATGTGTTCATTAAAAGTTACTTTTGTTTATATTTATAGTACATTCTAGTGCCAATACATACAAATAGTGATGATATATCCTGTGAAGATAAGGTTGAAAGTTTGAATATAAATAAAATGACTTAAACAATCATTTGAAAAAAGAATTAGAATCATAAGCTTTGAAAAATTTTAAGTTCTCCAAACGTTAATATAAGCTTACATACTAATCCAAAACCAACTATATCAAAACTTTGTCAAACCTAAACCGAATCTAATACATTACATTTTAGCGATTGAGGACTACTTCTAAACAGATTAAACCAATACCATTTTAGAAAACATTCTAAGCGAGTTGAAAGTAAGGAGTGGATTTTATTTAGAATTTAAGACTTAAGATATATTGCTCAAATATATATAGAAAGAATTAATTGATACAATTTGTTAAGTTAATTGATGTAATAAAATAAAATAGCAGATCAAAATGTAATTTCTCGGACTACTCCTAAATCAGTCAACATCTCGCTGTCGTACCAACACTTAGTGTCCTTCACAATGACTTTTGTAAGTTTGTTTGATGATTCTTGTTCCTTTCATGAATTTATTATTGGACAGCAGTAATTCTCATTTATTGTAACTCTTTAATATTATTCTGTCTTCATGATTTTTTAATTTCGTTTTACAGTTACCATGATTATGGGTGACCTGGTGGTCTAGGGGTAAGGTGTCAGACTTCTGTGCTGGCGGCTGGGGTTCAATCCTCGGTCCCGGCACAGATTTATCTGATTTCCAAACCCTTCCTTCACCTCTGACAAGACATCTTGTGAATGTGAGGAATGCCAGGCCGCCACCGTGGTTCGGATTCCACGTTAAACTGTAGGTCCTTCATTTCATCTCACAATCACCCTACCATTTCACATTAGCGTAAGTGCGTATAACCCGAACGGGTAGTAAGACGCGGTGCTAATAATAATAATAATAATAACCATGATTATGACGCCTATCTGTCGAAACATGTCGGATTGAGTATTCCAGTATTTTTTTCAATGCTGTAAATTCAAAAGGAGTAACGGGACAAACAATAACAGATAGCACTTAGAATATTACAAAATTATCTAAATCAATTATATCCGTTTCAAATTGGTTAACCTATAAATTAAAATTTTATACGTGTCAACTCTAATATCTATATATAATTTTAGCATTGTTTCAATAAATATTGTATATCTTAAAGTCGTATATTAATACTCAATCATTTAATCATAACCTATTTACAGATGTTAACCTTTTAACCCAAAAGTTTTATAGTTTGAATTATGAAATTACATGTACTTGAACTTTGTTTTGTCTAACCTATTTTGGTATCTGTAAGTTTTAAACATTTTAACGTGTTTTTATGTATTTTAGACTTGTATACCTTATATATTGATCAATTAATGATGAATTATTTATTACATTATCATTAGTTAATCATAAAGGGCCGATACATATAAATACATTTATATGCAGTTTATTGAAGCAATTCTTCAATATATTATATACCCTACACTCCATTAATTTATCTTAAAAGTTTGCAAGCTTTATTTTATTAATTACTATGATGTAGTAGTGTAGCTTATAAAATAAGACTATAGTCTAGTCTGGTCTAGTATTGTCTAATCTAGTCCAGTCCATTAAAGTATTGGTGTCACCTTACAGTGTAAACTAATTATAGGTTACATAAATATTATTTTGAAACGCGAGATACAAAATAAATAGGTATCTCAAACTGCTTTCCTAATTGTTATCTTACATCTGTTATTAATGAATAGTACTTTAAATGGAAAATAATGAGTATAAAACTTTACAAATAACATTTTAACGTTATTTATCACCACTAATTAATATTCGATATTAATTTATTTTATCTGTTCGATCTCTTAGATATGTTGCTGGGTATCTTGCCTATAAGATAGAGCGGAAATTTCATTGTAAACTCTGCAAGAATACATTGACAAAGTGTGATGCCAACATGGAGTCAGGGCATGATTATTTAATTTTTCATAGAGCATATCTTAACAAAGGGCAAGATGACTTAGGGAATCTCAAATCCCCTACAGATATGTTCACACACATCACGGATCTTGTCCTAGAAACCTTTGTTGAGCTATTTCCTGATGTGCAGCACCAAGAAGGTATTGTACATATAATGTTAGGAAAGGCATTGAGGAAAATAAGGCTAATATACCCTCACTGGCTTAAACAATGCAAAAAACACAAGCTATTTGCACTAAGCCACCTTCTTAAAGAAAGAATCCACAAACACTTGCAGTGGACTGCAAAGGTGAACATTCATTGTTTAGGGAAACCGACGCAAAAAATGAAGAACGTATTACACCAATAATTGCATCTCGTTGAGTGAATTTGGGAGAGTTGAGTACTTGTGACTAAGCTGATTTTGAGCCCAATTAAATTTAATAGCTTAACTGTGTTTTTCACATATTTCTATGAATCTAGACTATTTTATCTAAAGTAAGATTTGTAGCGTGTTCCATTTCGAAACGTTGAAATAATTTAAGACTTTATAATTTGTATTAATTGTGATTGTGTTGCAAACAAAACCAGCTTTTTGGCTTAAACTTTAGGTTAAAAACTTTTGACTTTTGAATATTAGGTTTAGATAGGAGTATGTTTAAATAAAACACTTTAGTTGTTAGTCTCTAAAAGCTCAAATATTTACTGTATCTAGCCAAACATTCTTCATAAGACTATATAACTATAGTTGGTAAGTTAAAAATAAATACGGTATTCAAATAATGGGACATGATGACAATATGAACTCGAAAACTTACATAAGTGGCCAATGTAATATCAACTACTTTTTCCTTCTTAAATTGTGATTATTTTACTCCATAGTGCCATTGAAAGTAGTTTTAAGAATGTATAGAAATATGTTTTCACTACTAAAATGTAAAGTGATTTGTGCTCATATTACGTAAATAGACACTTTTTACTTTCTCTAGACCACTTGAAGAAGGAAGTATTGAGATCGTAAAAAAATCTAGCTCAAAATGTTGATAAATGTCAACCTCCCAAAACTGATTGATAAGTGCTTTTTGCTATGCTGTCTACCTGTGTGTCTATATCTAGGCCTAGAGCCGAAACAATTTTACTGGTCAGGCTAAATAAAACTTAGTATCTAGGGTTTTTATAGGGTTCCCACAAGGAGTTTTAAGAGTTACCTATCCTACCCTAAATTGAGGGTAGCTTACTAAAGGTAAAAAAAAGAAGAGATAAAACAAGTTCTTGAAATCTGCTCTAACGATTTATATTAAATGTCGTATCTGGCCATTGTTTATCATTTTAAACTAAATGGCCCTTCTAATCATCTCATGATAATAATTTTAAGGCAACTTTACATAAACAGAAATTTCAATATTATCTCTGCAAGTATTTGAGACACGAAATAACTCACTATGGTAAGGTTGTAGTAATATTATAATTTTAGAAAATCTTTACTTGAAATATATTTTTATAAAACCAACAAGGGGCTGTCCATAAATAACGAAAGGATTTTTTTCATTAGGTTTTTCCCAAATCCCCCTCACGTAGGGCTGTGGCTGTTGAGGAACATCAAGAGCTGTTTGATGAGACATATAAAGTTGATGATGGGAAGCAAGATGATACATTGATTGTTGAGGGAGTGACTAAGGAACATTTTGATGTGGTAGAAGTATCATGGGTAGCTGATCGTTGGATGTATGGGGTTGCAATGCTTGTTGAAGGTAAAAAAGAAAATGTCCAGGGTAATAGCTGGACTTGCATTATAATACTTTTATCTCATACCGAGAGACCAAGTTAAATATTTCAGCCTTAGCAGATATTTGAAATTATTTGGGCACCTGTCGAAATGATTCTTCAATGGCTGAAAAAAACTTAGTGATGTGTGAGAGGAGTGTTTGAAAGGGTGTAGTGGGGGTAGGCAATGGCTGCCATAACAGTATCGCAGGCTACGTGTCTTTCCGCTTTCAAAGCGGAATGGAAAACCACGCACCGTACGTATACGATACTATGCTGGTGTGCGAGGACCTTAAAGAAACAAATTTGAGGATTTATTATGTTTTCTCTCTTATAATAACTAAATATTGATATAATAATATCAAAATGAGCGTGGATATGCGGGGATGAGACATTTTGTTTAGATTTCCAAACTACAAGGCCAATTTTTCCTGTAGAGACAATAAATGAGGTGGGGGAGTTTGTGGTTTTGTTCGAAGAGCTTAATGGTTTCAAACATGTAAACTTAAATTTTTTAGTAAAGGTTCCTTTTCGGCCCTAGACCAGAGATAGGACCGGATTTTGTGAAATTCACCCAGTAAGGGATGTAAAAGGGGCGTTGAAATTTTCAAAATTCACTGACCACACATCTTTTTAAATGGTGGCCTTGAAATTTAAAATGAACGTCTCTTTATAGAATTGGGTGAGAACAACTTTAGGGTTTTTCAAATTTCATCGCCTAAATTGGTATAAAGGGGCAAAAAGGGGTGGTAAATTCCATATACTCCAATCATGAAATGTTATATATAGAGGTTTATCAGGTGGCAGAGTACTAATATGAAATTAATTTATGTACGGCATCCACATGATGGGTCCTGAGGTGCGTTGGAGAAAAGCGGGTGGGGTGTCAAGACTACCAAAACTAATATGAATAACTACTTTTCAGGGTGGTAAAAGATTGAAATTATGCAAATAACCAATGGGATCACTCCAAATAATTATAAATTATGAACATTATTATTTATATGTAGGACCCTGGGAAATAGGGTAGGGGATATAAACAGACTAAAAATCTTTAATGTGTGCTAGAAAATTTAAGTTTGACAGTCGGTTAGGAGGACAACTCTAACCAAACATATCTTAAAAATCTAGATTAAGGGTAGAAAAATGAGTTTTAAAATGTACAAAACTAATAGAAACAACTAATTTCCAGTGAGGTAGAAGAGTGAAATTTGGAAGTAAAGTAAAGGAACCTTGCTAAACAACTCAGTATATACATTTTTAATTTTAAATGGGATTCTGGGAAATATGGGTAAGGGGGCGTGGGTTATATAAATAAAAACAACTTTTAAATGTGATAGAATATTTAAATTTGGCAAGTAGGAAGAAGGAGCTTTCACAAGTAACCAAATAAATCTTAATGTTATTTGAAATTTCTAAGCGGTAGTTGAAGAAATGGTAGGCGAAGACGACGTGCTCAACATTTTCATAACTTATACATTCAGCTACTTCTTTGTGTGGTAGATAACTCAAATTCATAGGTATGGAGACTACTCTAAATAAATATAAAAAATTGAAAATTTTTAATTTTTAACTTAGACAATGGGAATTGGGGGGAGGGGCTAGTTACAGCCAGAAATAACTTTTGAGATGAGGTTAGAGATTAAAATTTGAAAGACAATTATAAATAAAACTTCAGGTAACCAAATGAGTAGTGGAATTTAAAATTTGTCAGAGTGGGTTGTAAAAAGTGGGTTGAGTGGTTAAAAACTTACAAAACTACTATAAACAACTTCTTCTCAGTGTGTTATAAAATTAAAATTCTGCATTTAGCCAAAGATACCACTTCAAATAACTATAAAAGTCCGAACATTTAAAAGTTTAAAATTAGTAGTCCAGGAAATAAAGGGGAGTTTAAAAGAAATATTAAATATGGTAGATAAACTAAATTTGACATGCTTGTAGAAGTACGGCTTTAAATAACCAAATAAATCTTAAATTTGAGATTTTGTGGTAGTTAAAGAAATGAGACGCAGGAGGATAAAATTTTCAAAGCCAGTTGATAAATTATTTCTCTGTGTGATATAAAATTGGAATTCGTCCAGCAAATACAGGGACCAATCAAATTAACTACAATGGCTGAGCATTTTAAATTTCAAAATTAGTCTACAGGAAATAGGTAAGGAGGGGGAGGGGTGGCGCGTGATACCCCATCACAAGTAGGAGGTAGAAAATTAAAATTTGTTAGAAGTGTAGAGGTATAATTTCAAATAACCACAAACACATTTCAAATATTATTTATTTCTAAGAAGGGTGGTGATATGGGGGTTAACTAATTAACTAATTAACATTAGTCAGGCGGATATAAGGATCAACTCAAAAAGTATCAAAGACTGGATTCTTAAATTTCAAAATGAAGGAGGGGAAAATAGGGAGGGATTTCCCCTGAAAATGTTTCCAAAGATATATAAATACAATTCTTGTGGAGGTAGACACTTTAAATATCGCCATGTAATTCAATAGACCTTCCCGGATAGCCAAATAAAGCGGCAAACTTGAAGCCCAAGAAATGGAAGCGCTTAAAATGTATACAACCAATATAGAACACTCTTTTTGATGTGGTCAGATTGAAATAGCTTATAAGATAATCAAATACGTCTTAAAAACTCAAATTGGAATTGTGGGAGCTAAGAAGGGGGAGGGAGAGAGAGGTGTTTGGAAATGAGAGTAAACTGCCACCTTCCCAAAAGAATATACTTTTATGCATAAAAGAAAAATTAAATTTGCCAAGTTGGCAAAAAGACCACCCAACATAACCATGCAAGTTGGGAAGTTTGTAATTTCTAAAATTTACTGCTGGGAAATGGAAGGGGTCCTTAAAGTTCCCTAAACACCAAAAACTTGATATGGTGGAACACTAACTTTGTAAAGGCAGAGGAAATAGTATAAAGTACTAAAAGTAAATGAATACGCAAACTAAATACTATTTTAAAGTGGATACATTAGATTTACAAATACATAGCAGTTATCGCATATCTAGGAGCGGTATAACTATTAAAATAAACTAATTCAGGCGGCATAACTTGGTGGTCACGATTATCTTTGTAAAATCATGATGCTTCATATTTAATATGTTTCTGTAACCGAGTATATTATTTAATTTATGTTCTTTGGTGAAATGTGATGCTAATTTTTCTAACATTTTTCTATGATCTTGCTTAGGTAAAGTTTGCTTTGTCAATGGGGCACAACGGCCACCCTGTGATTGCGCTCGTTTGAAAACTCAGTTAATAGATTAAGTAATATTTTCTTTCTTAGATTTCATATCTATTAATTGATATAACTAGTTTGTGATTGCCATGGTTGGTTCAGGATTGTATGTCAAAGATTGATCTAGTACAATATGAAATCAAAGTGACCAGAATATTATGAAATATATCAATGTCCAAATTTATTTGACACATATTTTAATCAAATTTCTGTTAAATCATATTTTTGCATTATTATTATTATTATTATTATTATTATTATTATTATTATTATTATTGTATTGATTTTTTAATGCTAGTGATCATAATTTTAGTCTCGAGCCTTTCCAAACTATATAAATAGAACTTTATTTTACATCTTAATAGATAATTTTTACACAAAACCCTTTGTAACTATGGCTGTGATTAAAACAATATTTGGGTATAGTTAAGAGTATTCTTATATATACTTGTACTGTCAACAATTTTACTCACTTTACTAAACTATATTTTATTTTGATGTAAATAGTTATTTTTAAGAAAATCTGCGATTGTTAAATGTATGAAAATATTGTTCTTTTATAGTAAAATAATCTTGTTTTGAAAAAGTTTTCAGAGTAAAAAAAAATTATTTCTATTCCCCTTTAATAAAATTAAGAGATATTTAATTCTCCATACAGACACGAGAAGGTGTTGGAAGAGTGTAATAATTGGACAACACATTATGATCGTTTTGTTGGGTGATCCTAAAAGAGCGTTTACGAAAATAAGCTTCATTTTCAGTCTTGATTTTACTATAAACTGATTTAAAACCGATTTGTTAACTCTCATTGCACATCTGTATAAAATAATGTTGAATATAATCTTTCCAGTGTTTAAAATAAGACGGTATTACCGATACCCAATATATACCTAGGAAACTCTTTTTATTATATTTTCTATGTATTTAACTTTAAAAAAAATTAGTAGCATATCCTTGTATAATTTGTATTGATTTGACAACTAAATGTAAAAAATAAATGCAACCTTTACAACATAAGTATTTAATTTTAATTACTGACATATTTTGTGTACACGTGTCATACTTCCCATTACAGCTATCCGCGTATTTAATCCAATGGATAAGGAATGAGGAAGGTAAAAGTTTGGGAAATGTGCCCGTATTTGCGTTGAAGGAGAATTATAAGCATATTAGGAAAAAAACACTCTCAGTACAACCGATCGGGATTCGAACTCATATCCCAGTTATTTGAAGTCTAGTCTAACGAAAAAGTGAATCCTAAAGAATTGTGACTGCAGAAGCTGGTCACAAAATATTTAATAATTCATTTACAAGTGCATTTCCAAGACTCATGTCAACACTGTAGAAGCACTGGTATTGTATATTTGGTTCCAACCCTCCCCATTGTTTGCAAAGTTTTGTTCAATGAAAGGGGGGTGAGTTGGGGTAAGGGATTGCCTCTACCTGATCTATTGTACTAGGAGAGACAAGACAGCAACTTTTAGCTCTCACTCTATCGGTTTGTCTCTCATCAGAAAATTTTTGAAATTGAGTTGTTTCAAAGAATTCTCACTTGGAAGCGCTGTTATCACTGGATATTTTAAGTTCTACCTGACTCGAGGAGCGCAACAAATCTCCCGTAAGGCTGTGTATCTGTTATTTCCTTGTCTGTGACCCCGGCTGAGTTTGAACCCACAAACACCCGAGCCCTGAGGCGAGCACTTTACCCCAAGACCACCAAGCAAGGTAAACTTAAATGTACATAATATTAGTATTAAAAACTTTATATAGGGGTTCAAGCATGTATTTTTTTTCTGTTTGATGAAAGGGCTCTTTCGTTCTAAAATATTTGGGAGTCCATGGTTCAAGGCGTCACTCTCGCAAAAGACTAGTCTGCCGATGACAGGGATATCGGGGTTCGAATCTTAGTTAGGTGTATTGAGGGTGGCGTTTACTATATGGTATTTCCCTCTTACTACATCCAAATGCGGGGACATTTACTAAAGTCTACCTTACTCATTCCTAACAAATAAGTGTAACAAGCACGTATATATAATCCGAACGGCTAGGACGCGGTACTAAAAAAATTAGTAGATTATATATCCTGTAATGATAGTAGGAAATGGATTAATAAAAAATGTGGGTTTTTTTTCTAATTGATCAATGTATTTTGAGCCGTTTGTAACACATTGGCCCACAAGTTGTATGTGTTTTTTTCACTGTTATAATAGCTTAATCCGCGTTTCTCAAATCCATTCCAATTAAAAAGTTGTGTTGACACCTTTACTTTGTGTACATAATAAATATTGATTTTTTTTTTAATTAAATTGTATGGACCTATATAATTATATTTAAAGATGTGTTCAATGTGTTGCTGTATTGCAGTTCAAAAAACTTTACTAATCAAAAAAACTCAATTACCTGTCTGTATATTAGATTTATTTCAATCCTTCGCAATGAGTTGTTTTTGCAGAGCTATTTCTGCTAACTAAAAAAAATCCAACTTATTTTGATGTGTGTTTTCGATTAACAGACGCTGTCACTTCAAATTACAAACTTTTTTTTGTAATTGACACGAACAGCGACGCAACGTTGATGTTCACTCGCAATCAATTGAACTTGATAACTCATAATTTAGTAATATCGCACATCAATGGGCGGATACGTGGGAATTTGAAGGTGCAGATGAGTATTAATTTTGTAATCATAATTTTTTATTTATTTTTTAATCGGGGAGAACTAAATTGACGGTTAGTTTGTTTTTGTGCATCACTTATGAAATAAAAGATTTTGTAGACAACGTTTTGAAGAATACGGGTTAAGGCGAGAACGCGAGTAAATCTTGGTATTTTTCAGTTTTTAAAGAAAAACTAATAATTTGTACAAAATAAATAAAATATTTCTTTACTATATTATTATTATTATTATTATTATTATTATTATTATTATTATTACTATTATTTTAATCACCGCGTCTTACTACCCGTTTGGGTTGTACACACTTACGCTAATGTGTAATGGTAGGGTGATTGTGAGATGAAATGAAGGACCTACAGTTTAACGTGGGATCAGAACCACGGTGGAGGCCTGGCATTCCACACATTAACAAGTTGTGATTAATACACGTCTTGTCAGAGGTGAAGGAAGGGTTTGGTAATCAGATAAATCTGTGCCGGTACCGAGGATTGAGCCCCGGACCCCCAGCACAGAGGTCTGACACCTTACCCCTAGACCACCAGGTCACCGACTGCTTCACTAGACACATTTAGTTTAATTTTCTGCACATCTAAACATGATTTAAATCATATTTTATGACTTTTTAATTATCTATCTATATTAATTAAATTAAGAGTTTGTCTTTCATGATTATTGCGCGATATCTACCACAATAAGAGGTCTTAAATTTGAAAAATTAGTAGCCCTTGTGCACCTCGAAGTCAAAATTTTAAATTTTTTATTAGGTTTTTTAACTAATTATAAACCGGGTCGGAATCAAAACAATTCAATCAAATAAAAAGTGTTTTTCATGAGCATTGCACAATACCCACCACACGCTGAGGTTTAAAATCTTAAAAATTAGTAAAAACCCTGTGACTCACTTCAGTGGCCGAGTCGGGTCTACTAAGAGTGTTGTTTTTATTAAATGGTTTCTCACTCTCCTTCCATGCAAACGTGGGTATATTTATTATAAGATACGACATTCCTCACCCCTGCCCTTATAGAATACTAGATATAATTATATGCGTATAACCTGAAAAGGTAGGAAGACGTGATGTTAAAAAATAAAATAGCCCTTTTGTAAGAGCATGTGTACCCTGAAGCCGGAATTTCAAAAGGTTGGTTAGATTAATTTATCCCGGGCAACGCCGGGTACTTCCGCTAGTAAATAAATTATTATTATTAGCACCGCGTCTTACTACCCGTTCGGGTTATACGCACTTACGCTAATGTGTAATGGTAGGGTGATTGTGAGATGAAATGAAGGACCTACAGTTTAACGTGGAATCCGAACCACGGTGGAGACCTGGCATTCCTCACATTCACAAGAAGTCTTGTCAGAGGTGAAGGAAGGGTTTGGTAATCAAATAAATCTTTGCCGGGACCTAGTAAATAAATGTTCATGAGAAGAGAGAGAAAAAGATAAGAATAAAATGAATGCCCACACATATCCTTGATACTTCTATAGCTGTATCCTTCTTACATTCTTTCTTACTCACTTTTATTTTATGTATTTTATATATTAATTTCTGAACAATGTCATCACTGAGGAGTTTAAAGCTAATTTTGAGCAAAGTATTAAAAATATATATACTATTTTTATTTGCACAATGAACTTCATGATCAGAAAGCTATTTTATGACTTTCATAAGTGAAATCATATTTCATAACTGGTAGACACCCTGAGTCATACTAATCAAAAACAGTTTTTGAATTATTTGCCATGAGCAGTTGAACATAAAATTGTTAAATGAGAGTAAAAAGTCCCAGATAAATTCTGCTTTGCCCACGAGAAATATTCAAGAATTGTTAAGATTACTACGTGGAGAAAATTAAACTTAATGTAATGTATCTACTGTAGCAAGAGTGTATTTATTTTGCACAAGAAAAGTTTTTTTATTATAAAAACTTCCAAATTACGGACCTTTTCTCGCGTTATCCCAATTTTCTCTATCCCCCCACACCCTAGGATGTACTCGTAGCTTTAACTTTAAAGGAACGCTTTACGGTGGGATAGAAGGAGACGCAAGAAAAGATAAGTGCTTTTCCAGTTTTTATGGCAAAATATTTTGTTGGCCAAAATAAATCAAATATTTCTTCAGTACAGATAGAGAGTTTAATTTTCTTCACATGGTGATATAAACCGTCCCTGAATATCTGTCATGAGCATGTTGGCATTATCTAACACACTTTTTAAATGAAGAGAAAAAGTTGTCATTAAATTCCAGGATACCCGTGACAGATATTCAAGAAATTTTGAGGTCACCGTGTAAAGAAAATTAAATTATATGTTTGTACTGGAACAATATTGTATTTTGGCTAAAAAAAATATGTTTTGCCATAAAATCTACAAAAACACTTATCTTTTCTCGCGTCCCCTTCTATCCTACCTCAAGTTAACGTTAGGCACGATAGTAAAATCAGAAACTACCTAATTTAATTAATTAGTACGTTTAGTTTGTTTGTTGTGTATTCTCAAAGTCTTAGTCTCATTCGGGTTATCTACAGTAATGGGATAGGAGATAAGGAAGGTATAGTTGAGATTAAATACACCCGTATTAGCATTGTGGGAAAGGAAAATATTTAGGGGGGGGGGAGGGGGGGGACATCTCAGTTCACCCGCCTAAGATTTAAATCAAAATCTACCCGTCACTGGCAAACCAGACAAAACTATACTTAAGTCTTTGTCCATGTGTCCTTCAGTGCAGGTGTTTAAACAATGAGGTAGCCCACTTCCGACCACGAACATTGATTGAAAGTCACTGAAATTTGACATTTTATTCAGGCCTTATATTGAATTATTAAAATAAGTTCAATTTATCTTTACACTATTAATTAAAAAGAATTATAAATTTAGATTCATTTAGTGAAATTTGACATTTTATTAAGGCCTTATTTGATTTATTAATAATAAGTTCAATTTATCCTTACACTATTAATTAAAAAGAATTATGAATTTAGATTCAGTTACTGAAATTTGACCTTTTATTAAGGCCTTATTTGATTTATTAATAATAAGTTCAATTTATCTTTACACTATTAATTAAAATAATTATGAATTTAGATTAATTTAGTGAAATTTGACATTTATTAAGGCCTTATTTGATTTATTAATAAAAAGTTCAATTTATCCTTACACTATTAATCAAAAAGAATTATGAATTTAGATTCAGTTACTGAAATTTGACATTTTATTAAGGCCTTATTTGATTTATTAATAATAAGTTCAATTTATCTTTACACCATTAATTAAATAGAATTATGAATTTAGATTCAGTTACTGAAATTTAAAAAATCTGCCAGTGTGGCAACATGTATTTCCAGTTTTCGAATAATGAGCTCACTATGAAAATAAAGCTGTAGATAGTAATAGTTATGCGGTCAACATATTAATTTGATAACTGTTGGTTCTCAAGTATTTGAATTGTCTGGATTGTCTACAAGCAAATTCTCGGAGTTGACATAAAACCATCTTTATCTACAAGCAGGGGCGAATTGGCAGATTCTAAATGGCCTGGTAAGTTACAAATATGATGGCGCTTAGCATCTATTAATATCTACCAATGAAGCAATCTTTCAGTTTAGGCTGAGGGGGTGAGGTGAAGTATTTATATCTATATTATTAGTTAAATTAATCCCGAGGTCATTTCAGCTACATTATCGATGACCAGTTTCTACTTTCTACTGAAACATGCACAAATGCTTTTAAATGCGTGGACATAAATTGGGTGTCTTTATTGATAAATATGTTTAAGTTTGTAAAATAATCTCCCACTCACTACTTTTGTAGATTACTAAAAGTATTATTTTACGTTTGTTTATAAACAACACCAAGAAACAAAAAACGGAATAGTTTTAAATTTAGTGGTATCAAATATGTTCACAAATTATGTATTCTAGACACCTCAGGCTTACTCAATGGAACTTTGATTAGAATTTAACAAAACAAAAATTAGAATTGAATGGATGGTTTTAATTTAGTTTAAAGTAGTTGGGCAGCCCTAATCAAACCAGCCCACCCCTGCTACTTACTTACTCTACGGCATTAGTAGCTCGATAGTTCATTGCTGCACTTACAAAAGTACGCCACCTATCCCTATCCTGAGCTATCTCTATCCAATCCACCTCATTACATCCTACCCTTATCTTGAGCTAGTTCTATCCAGTCCACCTCATTACATCCTACCCCTATGTTGAGCTGTCTCTATCCAGTCTCTCCCATTACACACTATCCTTATCTCGAGCTGGTTCTATCCAGTCCCCCTCAAAACATCCTATCTCTTTCAGGTCAATTCCAATGTATCCTCCCATCTGCGTCAAGGTCTCCTCAATGGGCTCTATACAAACAACGGCCGTTATTTGAAGTGAAACATTGAAACCACAGTACAATGACGAGTTTTATTTTATATCAGTCGGTCCAATAATCTAAATGAAATGGGTGAAAAAAAAACACGATCCGGAAGTTTTCACTACAATGTCCATGCACGCTCCAAACAAATTTGATTAGTGGTACGAGACCAAACGTACAGTCGATGACAAAAAAAAAATTGTAAAGTAATCAAACATGAGCTAGGATTAACTTCAAAGCATCCGTCCTTCCAATAAAATGTCAAAATAATGAGTTTTCCCTATTGTAGTATATGTTTTATAATATTTATTAAAATCAAATTTTGAAAAGCTTTGTTAAGTTACGTTGCTACAGTATTTTTTTATCATATTTTTTTCTTTGACCCATAACCCAAAAAAAATTATGTCTGTCCTCAGACTGTTGGTTTTGATTTCGAATGACTTTAAATTTTCGAAAAGTGACGTAGGCTAATGATTTTGTATAAAATAGTTATCTGGGAAATCTTTAAATGATAGTATAATAAAGATCATTTGATGTTATATTACTGATTAATTATTTTTGAAAAATTTGTTTCAAACTATTATAGACTATTTGAGAAAGAAAATACGATTGTGTCCAGACATTAATTTTCATGTGGCTCCAAGTGCGGATCACAGCTTGAGAACCACGGTATTAGAGTAAAAATCTTAGTACAAATGAACAACACAACGAAGTTTATTTTTCAACAACTGTAAGTGGACATCGCCTTAGCGAAAGGAATCGTGATTACGTTGAGTTGGATCCCTAAATGAAAGGGAAAAAAATCTGCTATCAAGAAAGGCTAATTGCAAGTTGTCCTTCACGGAAACTGGATGCTTCATCACGGGGAGATACAGTCTCAAACAAGAGAACGTCCGTCGCCTCCATACATCTCATGGACAAGGTCATTTAGATTGATATAATCAAAAGGAGGGAAGTTGGGAAAATTTTATTTTGCGCATTTTGCGAAACTTTATTTCGTGGATCAAAATATCTAGAATCTAACTTAAGAGCCCACCTCACAGCCGAATGACCGGGAAATTGAATACAAGATAACACTCTAACCATAAAACGTATTGAAGTGCTGTTTTCTGCATTCTTCTCTTGACAGAAGCGAAATTGGTATCATATTAATAAGTTGTAGGTTTTTTTAGCACCGCGTCTTACTACCCTTTAGGGCTACATGCATATGTAACCTACTGATTACGCTATTAATGTGTAAATAATAAGAAAGGTTGAATTTATAGGAAATGTAGTCGCATTTGGGTGTAGATAACTGGTGGAAAATCGTTTGAGGAAAAACACCACCAATACGTCCAACCGGGATTCGAGTCCCAATTTCCAGCCATCAGTAGTCCAGTCTATAGCAAGAATGAAGCTTTAGATCAATCGACCACCAAAGAGGTTAATTTAAAACCTAGTTTTTTTATTATTTTTACTTTTTTTCATATTTGTTGATTTTTTTTTAAATGTGATACAATTGTTTCACTAATCTCATTTCCACTGTTTTTAAAAATACACTAGGAAATACCGCACCCCTATGAGATGCCCATTTCGAATTGTGTGACTTTTTATTTATCTTTAGCGTTGCGTCTTACTACCCGTTCGGGCTATAAGCTTGTAGTGGTTTCCTCGTACGTACTCGTTGGCAACAATTTTTTTGTAATGTTAGGGTTCATGGTTCATATTTAAGGTGCGGCAGAAGGGAGCACGAGTAATTTTACAGTTTTTATAGAATTATATTTTTTTGGCCAAAATAAATCAAATATTTCTCCAGTAGCAACATAGAGTTTAGTTTTATGCACATGCTAATTTCAACAGATCGTGAATATCTTTCAAGGGTGTCCTGGAATTTTGTCAAAACTTTTTCTCTTAATTTAAAAAGTTTTGACAAAATTCCAGGACCCTCTTGACAGATATTCAAGATCTGTTGATATTAGCATCTGCAGAAAACTAAACTCTACGTTGCTACTGGAGAAATATTTGATTTATTTTGGACAACAAATTTATATTATATAAAAACTGTAAAATTACTCGTGCTCCCTTCTGCCACACCTTAATGCATTTTGATATTATTTTGTTTATGTTGATATGATTTATTATCAGACTATAATTAAAATTACTTATGTTTCTAATGAAGTGTTTATTCGCGTATTGAATAGGGTGACTATGCGATTCGTTATCACACGCGTTGCTATTTCACTACTTAGCGAACTGGGATGATTAAAGTGGGATTGGATCAAGATTGATGGTCCCGACTCGTGTTCTGTTCTTTGTAAAAAAAAAAAGTTTTATCTCGACGAACATCGGTCCTAACTATTCGGTGACTATTACAAGAGTCTCCTCATCTCCACCTTCCAAAAGGGTTGTTTACGGAGACTTTGCTTCTAGAATGTTCGAATGGCGTGATGGGAGACTTTACTTCTAGAATGTTCGAATAACGTGATGGGAGACTTTACTTCTAGAATGTTCGAATAACGTGATGGGAGACTTTACTTCTAGAATGTTCGAATAACGTGATGGGAGACTTTGTTTCTAGAATGTTCGAATGACGTGATGGGAGACTTTGTTTCTAGAATGTTCGAATAACGTGATGGGAGACTTTACTTCTAGAATGTTCGAATAACGTGATGGGAGACTTTACTTCTAGAATGTTCGAATAACGTGATGGGAGACTTTGTTTCTAGAATGTTCGAATAACGTGATGGGAGACTTTGTTTCTAGAATGTTCGAATGACGTGATGGGAGACTTTGTTTCTAGAATGTTCGAATAACGTGATGGGAGACTTTACTTCTAGAATGTTCGAATAACGTGATGGGAGACTTTGTTTCTAGAATGTTCGAATGACGTGATGCAATCGTCCATCGTCTCTCCCCTCTTGCCCTTGCTTGGGTGATCAAAAGAAAGAGAGACAGAAGTATGTTGCACCACGTAGGTATTTACTGCGAAATATAATATGAATTAAATAGATTTCGAATATTATTACGTTGAACTAGATTACACTATCTCTTATTAATCGATCAAAAGGAATGTGTAAAATATAATCTTTTTTCCTACCAATATCCTACTATATAATAGATTTCTGGTAGGGAAAAAGGCCTTTGAGAAAACAATTCCTATACTGAACAGACTGTAGAACTGCATCCCTTCGTGGTGATTTCTCTTCCTTAAGCCTTGGGAAGCGACAAGACAGTTGTCAAGTTCCTAAGAGAGGAGTTATGTTTGAACTGGGTCGGGTGCGGTCGGAGACTCTCGCGTCAAGGGAGTGAAATTGATTGATGAACGGTATTATTTACCAATGGACACAATAACACTCCTCTTAAGAGCCCGTCTCACCCCAAGGATATCACGTAATTTAGGTGGATAATGAAGCTCAAACCAGACGTCTTAAGAACACGTCTCACATCTCAGATAATGTGTAACTTAGGAGGTGACCTGGCGGTATAAGGGTAAGGTGTCAGACTTCTGTGCTGGCGGCCGGGGTCCAATCCTCGGTCCCGGCACAGATTTATCTGATTACCAAACCCTTCCTTTACCTCTGACAAGACATCTTGTGAATGTGGGGAATGCCAGGCCTCCACCGTGGTTCGGATTCCACGTTAAACTGTAGGTCCTTCATTTCATCTCACAATCACCTTACCATTACACATTAGCGTAAGTGCGTATAACCCGAACGGGTAGTAAGACGCGGTGCTAATAATAATAATGTAACTTAGGTAGGTAGTGTAACTCAAACTAGACGAACACGTCTCACACCATGGATTACTCGAAGCTTAGGTAGGTAATTCAGCTCAAAACAGACGTCTTAAGAACCCGTCTCCCCCCACAGATAACGCATAGATCGGGTAAGCAATACAGCTTAAATCAAACGTCTTAAGAGCCAGTCTAACACCACAAATAACACATAGATTATATTAGCAATACAGCTCAAACCAGTCTCACTCCACGGATAATATATAGCTTAGGTTGGTAATACACCTCTAACCAGAAGCCTTAAGGCCTAAGAGCCCATCTCACTCCACGGATAACGTATAACTTAGGTAGATAATGCAGCTCAAACCAGACGTATTATGAACACGTCTCACACCAAGAATAATGCGTAACTTAGGTAGGTAATGTACCTCTAGCCAAAAGCCTATGTCACCCCAAGGATAACGCATAGTTTTTTTTGTAGGTAGGTAATGGAGCTCAAATCAGACGTCTAAAGAGTCCATCTCACTTCACGGATAGCACTTAACTTAGGTAAGTAATACACCTCGAACCAGACGTCACATGGTGATGAGGTTTTTTGTATTATATTTTAGAAAACCGTGAATATAGACCAGTGCAGTTCTACTGTATTTTTAAAAATTGAAAAAAATATTATTTTAAAATGAAAAAATTATTTAACTAGTCTCTATTTTTCTGTTGACAATAATTAAAGAATGAAGAAGACCGCACTACCACACTTTGACAAGTTATCTAGTGTGAGCATAATCATGTATCTAATTTCCCAGTTAATCTGTCGTAAGATGTGCTCTTAAGGAGCTACTTCACGGACAGTGGGCTATTTTTTATTTTCTTGGAGAGTTTTTTTAATTTAAATTAAATTACCAACAGTGTTTGCATGGGAAAGTGTTAATCGGATAGGTGGGCGCGCGGCTCAAGTGTGTGTAATAACTTAAAACATCTAAATTGGGAGGGATGGAAGCGCTTAGATAATAATATGTTCTTTAAATTGAAAAATCACACCCAAACAGGGAATCAAGCCTGAGACTTTTAACTTAGCACACTAATGCTCTACCAATGAGACATATAGGGATTGTCCCATGTTCAAGGTCGCCTATCTTATAAGCTATTCCGTAGTAGTAGTAGTAGTAATAGTAGTAGTAGTAGTAGTAGTAGTAGTAGTAGTAGTAGTAGTAGTAGTAGTAGTAGTATTAGCACCACGTATTACTACCCGTTCAGAGTATACGCACTTACGCTCATGTGTAATGGAGGGTGATTGTGAGATTAAATGGAGCACCTACAGTTTAACGTGGGATCCGAACTACAGTGGAGGCCTGGCATTTCACACATTCACAAGTTGTGGTTAATACACGTATTGTCAGAGGTGAAGGACCGAGGATTGAACCCTGGACCCCAGCACAGAAGCCCAACACCTTATCCCTAAACCACTAGCTCACCTATATATATATATAACGTAGTAGGATAGTGCAAGATAATCGTGCTACCTTACAGAATAAACGGAGTGTACATACATCGTCCGAACTAGGTTCAAAGAATGTCCTTACCCATATTTCGTAAAAATTGGTCCACGCATTAGACATTTATCGCAGATCAAATATTTATACTGTAAAGGGAGACAAAATACTAAATGATCCAGAAGACCTGGGTAAGTGAGTCATAAGATTCAATAGTACGTCGTGTACCTCTGTAGGTACGCGCACTACAGTTTGGGAAACAGCTCGCCCCGCGTTCCGGTGGGAAGTTAGTGCAGCAAGCGCGAGTGAAGTGAATCTCTGTAGAGACGGAGGAGCACCTGGAGTGTTCGTTCCCCCCTTCTCCCCTCATGCCTCTCCAACCATTCCAGTGGGCAGACTACACACAGCTGTGCTAGCCGAGTCACGCAACACTTACCTGACACAACTCAGTCACGCATGCGTACTCTTCACCCTGACACGGGTTATCCGCACTAACCACGCTTCCATATACTACACAACTAGCTTTTATACAGGATATAACCTATAATAGTTCGTCTATAGGGGCCTACATTGCTAATACACAATATAGATTGCTTCAGTGCACGGTATAGATTGTTTCCATGTGCAATATAGGTCGTGTACCTTGATTCAATATATGATATAGGCGTAGCTTGCTTCCATTCACAATACCACAATTCACGTTAAGTGGGTTCTAAGTCATATAAATACAACTAGGCATACCCTTTAAATTGGATAAGAATAAGTTTAATGGCCTAGATTTCATCTTTGTTCTAAAAGAAATTACAAGTTTCGGGATTATTTTGAGATTTTATCTGCAGGCCTACAAAACTTTTTTTTAAAAAAAGGTACATTGTAATCACCTTTACAAGGCGTTAGTGGAAGAAAACCATTCATCAACAACAAAATCAATCACAACTAAAAACATGTTATCCCAAAACAACCCAAATCAAGACTTCATAATATTGTAAAATCTAAAATTAGACTTGGTTCAAAGGAATGTATAATTTGATTTAATTCATATCATGGCCAGAATAATAATTACTCAAGGAAAAGCAATATTTTATTTCAAATAAGAGGCATTTAATTAAGGAGAACCATTAGTCAGCAAACCTGCTTCGGTGCCCGCATGGTTTAAGGTACTACTCCCGCAATAAACTAGACTGCCGATAACGGGTAGATCGTGGTTCAATTCCAGTCTGGTGTACTGAGGGTAGTTTACCCTAAATTGACTCCCACTCTCTCTCCATGCAAATGCGAGTACACTTCCTTTAAATCCAAAGTTCCTCACCCCTAGCCCATTAGTGTAACTTGTACATAAACGTATATCCCAAATGGGTAATAAGACGTGGTGCTAAAAATAATAGTCAGTAATAAATAAACTTACATTTTATATTCATTCCAATGGAGTGGAAATGTGCCCGAACAACTTATAAAATTGGAGGAAATAATCGGAGGAAACGTAGAAGGTGGTGGAACAGACAAGTGTTTGTAGGAAGAAATTTATCCCAACAAGATTTCGTATCACAATTATATTCCGTTCACGATAGGTTTTTACCTGGATGACAGTTCGAAAATCATATGTTTAGGTTTTGGGTTGCCAACACTTGTAAAAGATCACTGTTTTGTTATAAATGTAAAGATCTTTAATTACCTGTTATATATTACATTTAAAATAACGTAAACTTAAGTTTTCTCATACTATTTCATTTTTTTAAATAATTTCTTTTTATCCAACTCAAAACAATATTTTAAACGTAATTAAACATACTTATTTTTCGTTTTGGAACGTTACTGATTTTGTGTAATAAAGTGCACACATCAATATCTTTTAATACAGTATCATATTTACTTGAAAAAGAGAAAATTGTTGTCATTTTTTTACATACAATAAATGATTTTATGATTATGTTATCGTATTTTGAAATATTTAACTGAATAAAATATTTTCATCAACTGGGTGTCTGCATCATTGTAAAAAACTTGTTTACTGTTATTTTCAATCATATGGTTTAGATTCGTCAGTCACCATTTTGAAGATATGTTCGTTAGAAGTTTTTGTGAAAGTGGAGTTAATATTTTTTAAGGGGAATAAAACTATAAATAAACTTTGTGTCCGTCCTCAAATAAATATATAAATAATATTGGCCTAAATTACTGTGGTTAACTATCACATTAATATATTACCATCTGTTTTCATTACAGTCATCCAAAGTGATAGATGTCAGCTGTTGGCGTAGTGATATATTAGGGATTACTTCTAGTAACATTTCGAGCTGTCATCCAGGTAAACTTAGCTCGTGAATGACTTATAGTTGCGATAGTCCAGTAGTAGTTTTTGTCTGGCCTTTGTGCTCGCAATGAAATTGGGTACGAAGATTGTTTATTTTCTACTTTAAATTTAGGATGTCATATTCATTCTAATAATTCTTATTTATTTATTGAATTAATTATCTTGAATACTCTAATAAGATATTAAATTGATTATAACTATCTCTCAATAGTTCACATATAACGTTTATATCATGAACATCACTCGAGTTACAATTAATATGTAGCCATGAAAACACTTTAAAACACATTCTGCTTTTACTATTGCACTAAAATCATTTAGAAAGGTATTTATTGACCAAATCATTGTAATATTTCATTCTAATCTGATAAATTTAATTATTACAACATGCAATTCAATTACTTCAGATTTTTTCATATGGATACTAATATGCAGTATACTATTCATAGCTCTCCTACAATTTATAGAAAATATCCACCTTCTTTTTGTTGTTTTTACCGGCCTAAATAAGTTCGTTCGATAGTCACGGCCTTGATTCGGACATACTTTGGCTACATTCTCCATCGACTTCCTATGCGATTAAACCTTTTAGTAATAATCTTAATATTGTAGGACTAAGTCTATTCTCCCAACCATCCTCTTTTTGTGTTAATGCGTTTGAATCAAGAAAGTATCTTAACTGATTTTTTGTTTCTCCATCAGTATTCATGACATGAGCAGTAAAAGGAAGACGACTTGGATGTGCAGACAATAGGCGCTGGACACCAAAGAGGATTTGCCGGATGTCATTATGGAATCCCAGATACAAGCCTCAAGCCAGTTACTCTTGTGGGATTTAAGATTTAAAAACATTTCAGTTAGGATATTGTTCTATTTACGTTTGTATTCACATTTGAATGGATCTAGTAGAATTTTGACAGGAAGGAACTTTTTTTTTTGTGATCAACATTTATATAACTTTACTTTATTAGTACTATTTTAAAAGTCTTAATAATATCTATCAAAAGTGACAGCTGCAGACGACATGACTAGACCTATGAATACTTGAACGTGGATCTAGTAACTTTTCTAGACCCTCTTCAGAGGTCGAATGGTCTGATCAAGGCATCACTTTCGTGTAAGACTAGATTGATAAAGACGGGGATATCGGGATTCATATCCCGGTAGGGTCTACCGAGGATGGTTTACCCTAAATGGATTCCCACTCTCCGTCCAAGCATATGTGGGTATTTTACCTCTAAAATACTTTCCTTCATCACCCCTACCCCATCAGAGTAGTTATATATGCGTATTGCCTGAACAGGTAGTAAGACGCGGTGATAGTAGAAAAAAAAAACTGTACGTATGCTGTGATATTATCCCATAAAAACACTTTCACTACATAGAACGCTAACTGTTCCAGTGATCCCCCCCCCTTCTAACCCCCTCCCATTCCTCCCCACTCCAAATAAAGCCAAGGATAGTCAACATTTTAGTCCCAGATTTTAGTTGCGGAAACAAATATTTGCGGTGAATACAGAGGATTCTTTGTTACATTCCAGGGAGAGAGCTCTCCCTCTCTCCCCACAAGCCGAATGGTTGTCGCGAGCAGATAAAATGGAAACTCGAGGAAAAGTCTGTAACCTAACCAAAACAGATTATTTTGTTTCGATAGCACAGGATTGGCTAAGAAATCGTTCCTTGCCTTTCTATTGGCTGTGACTGATACCCACATCGGTGGATACACGGACAAAGGCATCGGTATTTTCTTGTTTGGTTTTGCAAGCGATGTAGAGGACCAGGTTGAAATTCAGACGGTATGTACTTATATGTAATTTTCTCTTAAAAAAAAAAGTTTCACAATCTCCCTCCACACAAATTCGGGTATATTTAAATTAAATGTAACCTTCTTCATTCCTAACACATCACCATAATTAGTACATAATGCGTATAGCCTGAACGAGTAGTAAAAAGCGGTGACAAAAGAAAATGTAGCCTATATCATACCATGGCTAACAGGTAACAAATAAATTAACTTAACCTAAGACAGCACTACAAATATCACACACAAACTCGTGAGCAAATAAAACATTACCTTAATTCAACACATATGGCCCTGGGGGTGTAACCAAGGCCACCGTCGCTTGACGGTCGACCTCTAAAAACACTAGGCCATGAGGGCGAGCGTCTGCTGAAAGCTTTCTTTTTTTTTCGTCGAGCCAACCGGCGAAAAGAGTCCATCAAGATTTGTAATACGACCACATCGCCCGCCACTTCTAGACCCGCCGAGAGAAAAGAAGGTGAGACAAAGTAACAACCGACCGGTCCTGCAGGCTAAATCGCGACCTTGAATTGGCACGTCAACCCGCACCTCCGATGTTCTCGTCGGCTACTTTAGCTCACTGGGCCACGTGCACACGCAACATTAATATGTTGTCTCACCTCCGTCGATTGCGTCAAGAGAGTGAACGCTATTTTTGTTTCTCTTTTACAGACAGTGAATGCTACTCTCGTTTCTTGTCACCAGACAGTGAACACTAACTACTCTCGTATCTACTCTCCAGACAGTGAATGCTACTCTCTTCCCTTGTCACCAGACAGTGAGCGCTACTCTTTTCTCTTGTCACCAGACAGTGAACGCTACTCTCGTCTCTTGTCACCAGACAGTGAGCGCTACTCCCGTCTCTTGTCACCAGACAGTGAACGCTACTCCCGTCTCTTGTCACCAGACAGTGAGCGCTACTCTCGTCTCTTGTCACCAGACAGTGAACGCTACTCCCGTCTCTTGTCACCAGACAGTGAGCGCTACTCTCGTCTCTTGTCACCAGACAGTGAACACTACTCTCATCTCTGTCATCAGACAGTGAGCGCTACTCCCGTCTCTTGTCACCAGACAGTTAACGCTACTCCCGTCTCTTGTCACCAGACAGTTAACGCTACTCCCATCTCTTGTCATCAGACAGTGAGCGCTACTCCCGTCTCTTGTCACCAGACAGTGAGCGCTACTCTCGTCTCTTGTCACCAGACAGTGAGCGCTACTCCCGTCTCTTGTCACCAGACAGTGAACGCTACTCCCGTCTCTTGTCACCAGACAGTGAGCGCTACTCTCGTCTCTTGTCACCAGACAGTGAACGCTGCTCCCGTCTCTTGTCACCAGACAGTGAGCGCTACTCTCGTCTCTTGTCACCAGACAGTGAATGCTACTCTCTTCTCTTGTCACCAGACAGTGAACGCTACTCTCGTCTCTTGTCACCAGACAGTGAGCGCTACTCCTGTCTCTTGTCACCAGACAGTGAACACTACTCCCGTCTCTTGTCACCAGACAGTGAGCGCTACTCTCGTCTCTTGTCACCAGACAGTGAACGCTACTCCCGTCTCTTGTCACCAGACAGTGAGCGCTACTCTCGTCTCTTGTCACCAGACAGTGAACACTACTCTCATCTCTTGTCATCAGACAGTGAGCGCTACTCCCGTCTCTTGTCACCAGACAGTTAACGCTACTCCCGTCTCTTGTCACCAGACAGTTAACGCTACTCCCATCTCTTGTCATCAGACAGTGAGCGCTACTCCCGTCTCTTGTCACCAGACAGTGAGCGCTACTCTCGTCTCTTGTCACCAGACAGTGAGCGCTACTCCCGTCTCTTGTCACCAGACAGTGAACGCTACTCCCGTCTCTTGTCACCAGACAGTGAGCGCTACTCTCTTCTCTTGTCACCAGACAGTGTCTTGTCTCATGACAGTCTCATGTCTTGCCTCTAGACAGTGAATTATACGCTTCTCTCTTGCCTTCATACAGTGAATGATATGGCTCTGTGTACTAAAGGAAACATGGCTGCATATAACTTTGTACAAACATAGCTGAACTCTCACTTACCCAGACCAGCCAGGTACTCAAACTGGGCTCGGTGCGAGGGTCAGAGCACGGGCCCTCCTCACTTTGTTTTACTCGACTTATGTGGAAGAGAAACTTTGGGGGGTGGGGGGGGGGGGGGTAAATTAACTTAGAATACAAAAAAGGGTTTTGAGGATATTTGACCCCCAAGCTAAATAAAGGGAGGGGTGTGGGGGCCGTATGTGAATGTTTGAACATATGAATCTCCCAGAAGATATTTGAGGTGGCCCACATCTGAATTATTTGTTTAGAACTATACCTCTCTATAAGATATTTTGGTGACCTGGCGGTCTAGGGGTAAGGTGTCGGACTTCTGTGCTGGCGGCCGGGGTTCAATCCTCGGTCCCGGCAAAGATTTATCTGACTACCAAACCCTTCCTTCACCTCTGACAAGACATCTTGTGAATGTGGGGAATGCCAGGCCTCCACCGTGGTTCGGATTCCACGTTAAACTGTAGGTCCTCCATTTCATCTCACAATCACCCTACCATTACACATTAGCGTAAGTGCGTATAACCCGAACGGGTAGTAAGACGCGGTGCTAATAATAATAATAATAATAATAATAATAATAATAATAATAATATAATAATAATAATAATAATAATAATAATAATAATAATAATAATAATAATAATAATAATAATAATAATAATAATAATAATAATAATAATAATAATATAAGATATTTTGGAGTGGGCCATCTTCAGAAATTTTTTGAAATTTAAATGTCCCTAAGCTATTTAGAGTGATCTTTGTCTGGACTCTTTTGGAAAAATTAGATGTATATTATATAATCTATTTGAAGCGGTTTTTTCCAAGCAAATTTATATTTGGAGTGGTCTTCACCTGTTTTTTTAATCAACTTTCTCTCATTAGGCCCTACTATTTTGAGTTGTCCTTCCCTGCCAAAGTTTTTAAAATCGACTGCTTCTAGAAGCTATTTGGACTTTGATACAAGGCCATTTATCAGCTTAATATTCGATAATATTAAAGGTGAGTGAAATAAATATAGAGATGGGCAAGGTTATTCCAATCGGGAGGAGGGGGATATAAATTACTTCTCAAGGGGAGAAAGCCCCCCTCCTACCAGTTATGTTATTAGTGCTCGATTTAAATGTGTACGGTTTTTTTAAAATCGTTGGTCACATTTACAAAACAAACAATGTAGGTAAATCAATTCGTAGCTTAACACTGAAAATATTACGCCCATGATAAAATACTTAAATTTAAATTGAGCTTGGTTCACTACCCGACTTTCTTCACGTGCCAAATTTAATTTAAGTACATAATAATAGCGTACGTGAGACTTACGAACATTTCTAAATGAATGACATGACTGTACCGAACTAATAATAGGCCTACTATTGTGACAAATGCCTGTAAGTTCTTCCGGAGGAAACCTCAGTTTGTGGACTGGACATCCACTAGCCTTTAGTATGGATAGGGAATTTTATTGCTTATCATTCATGTTTTATTTTATTTAATCTACTACAATTGTTTTTAAATTTGTTAATCTGGATCTTGGGCCAGTAATCCTTGGTACCAATAGTTCCCCCTTCATAACGGGTCTGCCCTTTCACATCCCTTTCAACCAGCCATCTACCAAACTCTTGGAAGATAATTCTAGTTTATACTTTAATGATGGACTAACTCATTAATTCGGGTTTATGATCTTGTTTCCAATTTTTACTATATCTGAATGGAAGCAAGAATTAGAAACAACTTTAATATGTAGATACCCACTTCAGTGGCCGCGTGGTCTAACGCGCTATTCTCGTGTTGTACTAGACTGCCGGAAACGAGGATATCGGGGTTCAATTCCGGTCGGTTGCACTGAGGGTGGTTTTCCCTAGATGGTTTTCCAATCTCCTTCAACACAAATGCGGGTGCACTTCATCTCAGTTAAACCTTCCTAATACCTGAACGATTAGTATAATTGGTAGGGCTTACATAACCATATAGCCCGAACGGGTAGTAAGACGTAGTTCTAAAAAGATAGATTTTTTAAATACTGTAGTTATAAAAAAAATTACTATATAATATGTTAAATGTGCCTATAAAGTATATTTGATTACAAATTTCAACAGTACCGCTTATTAATTACTATTTGTTTTTACTATTCGCCCGTGGTAGCACTAATCTTTTAAGATATCTAATCTGTGGGAGCACAAAAATTCTTCTGGAGAAAGGGTGACCAAATTTATGAAAAACTATTGCCAAATGCAGCCGGTTGAAATCAAAGTCTAGCTTCTCTGATAGGAGCCAGTCGTTACAAACCACTCACTTGACCTTGTCATGACAATCTTAAAGTGGCAGTTAAGTGTAAAATGGTAAGGGGGCTGTGAACCCCAACATATGTATAGTCAAAATACAATATATTGTAAAATGGTAAGGGGGCTGTGACCCCCAACATCTGCCTAGTCAAGATACAATAAATGGCCCTAATAAATAAGTTGTGCTCTGCTAACAAGTGTGACGGAGTGAAGATAGAGAAGTAGTTAAAACATGTTCAAGTGAGAGATGCATTGTTTGAAAGCGGTGACGTGTGACCATCGGCGTTTGCTTTTATTGTTGAAAATAGCAGCTGCCCAACCAATAGGAAGTAGCCAAAACCAATGTCGGCAATTGCCGGACAAGTTTTAAAAGTGCTAGGATTTTTTAATTAAAAAAAAGGCATTGTGTTAAAGTAAATTTTGATTCTAATTTCTCACTAAGCATGTGTATCTTTGTTAACCTATTATCTTAGAATATAATTTACATTTTAAATCTAATTTTTTACGGATAAACTCCCCAAATCCCCACAAGCGGCCAAGTTTTTATTTTCCTAGAGGAGTGAGGTGATGAGGGGGGATATTAATATAAAAGACAGGAGACATGAATTTGTGAAATTATATATTAACATTGAGGTTTCAATAAAATTTTAGTCTGCCACCAGTTTGGTTGATTTAGGTGTATACACTATGTATGTGTGTTTTTCTTGGGTCTATATAAAAACATTTTTATAAGCGTTGCATGCCATTTTTATTGGGGCCTAGTTCTTGAAATAGTTTTTTTTAATCAGGAAAATAAAATACGCTGAAGTGACAGAAATAAATGTACCCGCAAATATAAGTTAGTAATAGGCCAAATATATTAAAAAAGTAAACAAAACCATTTTATTTTAAGAAAATATTGAGAGTTGAGCCAATATTTAATCTCGGTAATATGTATTATATCAAAGACTGGGAAAATATTTGGCAACACGTCACTGTATAGACAGTATTAAGATTGTATTGAATCAATGTGCGTTGTTAGTTTTAAAAAATCCGTTTCAAATGAACTTTTAATCGAATCAAATGTGAGAATAAAGCTCATCTGATGAAGCGCATCCATAAATTTATATATTCAAGACAAATTATTGTATCCGGAATCATAATTCAGTTTAGGGTACAACCAACGTATGTTGGCCTAAAGTGAAGGCCAAATGACTTTAGGCCAACTGATTTATGGCACATTTAACATAATTTGTTTTTTACTCGAAATTTATTTTAGGGGGAATTAATTTTAGTTTCAATTTTTGGGCCAAACGGTTTTAGGCCAATTGATTTTTGATTAACTTAACCATATTAATTTTTTATATAGAAATTCATTTTAGGCCAAATGACTTTTCGTTTCAAATTTTGTGCAGTAAGATTTTAAGCCAACTGATTTTTGGTGAAATTAACACCATTAAATAAATTTACTCGAAATTCATTTTACGCCAAATGACTTTTGGATCTAATTTTTGGGTCGAATAATTATGGACCAAATGATTTTTGTGAACTTAACAACATCTTTTTTTGCTAAAGATTTATTTTAGGCCAAATGACTTGGTTTCAATTTATGGTCCCAATAATGTATAACCTAATGCCACGTCCCCTCTATTAAGACAAGTTAACTGTGGCGTCGGAGTTTTGGGAGTGCCGAGTTTTAAGGCGATTGGCCCTTTTCAATTGGCGTGGAAATGCAGAGCCATGGGAACAAACGGTTACCTTCAAGAATGTTTATTGTTTTGCAGTTTTCTTTTCAGAAACGGTTTGTTAAAGACTAGAAGCATGTTGATTAAGTTGTATACACACCGACTAGAAGCATGTTGAATAAGTTGTCTACACACTGACTAGAAAGCATGTTGATTAAGTTGTATACACACCGACTAGACACATGTTGATTAAGTTGTCTACACACTGACTAGAAAGCATGTTGATTAAGTTGTATACACACCGACTAGAAGCATGTTGATTAAGTTGTATACACACCTCCTATATAAATTTAACAGTGATCAAATATCGATAAAATTGACATTTTTCAATAGAAAACTCCCTGCTTCATAACAAAAAATAAGAAAACGTAACCATTAATAAACATCGATACATTATCTTAGAATGGGTGTTGGAAATATTAACATAAACATTTCACTCGTTTTCGAGAAAACTGATATTTTCAAAAGTATGATTTTTCCGGAAGACCTGTCCAGTAGCTAGCGCCATCTATGGTTTCCATGATCCATCTGTTCTCGTTGGCGCGGAAGGATACTTTGGTTGGTTGTGAAGCCACGCCACGCCACGCCTTTCACCCTCCCGCCCACCATCCCACAAAATAGGTTTTAGACTTGCACTCGACAGGGCCAAGGGCCTTAACTGTGATATGATGGGCACAGGTTAATGTGACGCTTGTATTTTACCCCATATCCTAAAGTGAGGATGGATATGTGAGATGTGCACAGATCATTCGACGGAATTGTGTAAACAGGAAGGAAAGGGAGTGATAGATAAATACTTCTACTTTTTTATCTTCGGTTGGCCGCCACCACTTCCACTGGAGACATATCCTTTGTGAAAGGCTGCAGAGAGCTAGAGATGGACATTTTACCCCAAGTGGCGTCTTGCGGCATAGTAAGTAGGTGAAAGGGTTGGGTTTTAGGAGGGGGAATCTAGAGCCTATTAAACCAGAAATAGTGTGTTAAGGGAAGAGAAGGAGGTGGCGGGTAATGGTTGGTAAAATTTGCCAAAGAAACTAAATTCAAACAAATATTGGCAACTAGAGATACATATTTGAGAAATTAAACTTCGGTTATCTCGATTGCGTTGTTACATTTAAATATCTATAATCTGCTTCGGTGGCTGCATGATCTAAAGCATCACTTTCGCAATATATTGGAATGTCGATGTGGGAAATATCGAGGCTCGAATCCCAGTCGGGTGTACTGAGGGTATTTTTTCCTAAATGGTTTTCTATTCTACCTCCACGCAAATGCGGAAACATTTGATCTAAATTAAACCTTCTTCATTCCTAAACTATTATAGTAGGACCTAATTAGTAAATATGTGCATTGCCCGGACGGGTAGTATAACGAGCTTTAAAAAAATATAGTGTCTCAAATATTAGTCTCCAAGCCGAATCTGCTGCAACTCTCAATATCTATTTCAAAAAATGTTTTGACTAAATGATTAAGACTAACTAATATATAATTAAAATACCACCTTAATTTTTTAAGCCCACCACACATTGCACACAGGGCAGGCGCAGCAGAGAAACACGTGATGCAGAGTATATGTCATCTGTGTTAAGTGTTTTTATGGTTGGTTTACCGCACAATGGTCAGAGCACAGGCGTGCCTTTGGTTGTAGTAGGCGTACAATTTGCACGTGTCCTCTGCACATGCACCACGCAGTTTTAAGCACTGCTAGTTTTTCTTCACTTTCAGCGTTGCGTTCTTGCCTTGTGTTTTCATTTTCAATCAGTTGATAAACTTCATCAAACTGAATTCTATTCAGTCGGCATGATTTCATAAAAACCCATGTCTGGAACATCCGATGATAACATTATCTCAACGCGGGTTTCTCTTTTTCCTATGTACACACATATCCAATTCATCTTCTTTCTTTTTATTTACTAACAGAGTAGAGTTACACTAAGTTATTAAATTCCGAGTCTAACTCGGAATATAAATATAACAGAAAGCTCCTATAATTCCCATGCCATTTCACTTGCGGCGTTGAAAACTGTCTGAGGGTTGGTTTCAATATGTGGTTCCTAGCTGGAACCACTTCTCGTGCTATGCCTGCCCTGCGTGCAATATGCATCGCGCTCAGCTCCGTATATCACCACAAAACTCGAGCATTCTTTTTCTCCCCGTAGTACGCTCAAACACATTCCTTCCCAGCTCGGCATCTGTTTAACCAAATCGTAATAATACCGCAGGTGCAACAGGAAGTCCTTGTCTAAAAGAGTAGCTTTGTGAATTCGCCATGCGGTAACAATGGGGCAAGCCATGTGCGTCAGGTGGCAATACGATGTGAAAATACTCCACGAACCACTCGCTAATTTAATCACAGAAATGTCGTGACGCTATCTGCTATTTAGCGGAATCAAGGCAACTGTTTAGGGGTCACACATAAACCACGTCACGCAGCAAAGACGGGAGTAGTGGTGAGCTCTAATGTCTACATGGTGTTACATGGCTAGGATGGTGGGTACATCCCAATGTTATGTAACTTAAATTCTAATGGCGGGAAAATAATATTAGTTTTGTTTTCCTCGTTAGTAGGTAAACATACTTATAGACAACTTACGATTCTTAGTTGTATTATATCCGAGTCAAAAGTTACGTAGCACAGTTTGAAGGGGTCAGGAGTCATACAAAGTGTCTACTTTGTGTTACATAAGGGAGAAAAGGAGTAAAAAAAGGTAATAAAAAAGAGTTACCAGGTTAATGGATGACACCTTAGTTCAGGGGTCTCCAAACATTTTGCTATGCGGGCCACATAATACGAGTATATTTTACACATTTTTGTGGGCTCAAGTTACGTTCACCTGTTCTTCAAGTAGCATTATTTTTGCCTTGACATTCACAAATAGATCATAAATCAAATTTGTTTCAATAAGCAAATTTAGATTCAAGTCATATGGCCGGTCACGTCTGTAAAAAATGCCACTTTCCAAAGCCAGTCATTGTTTGATAAAATTGATTGACGTTGATTCTTCTCTGCGAGAAATGAATCAATTTGTATGTAATAATTTATATTTATAATAATTAGTCAATATAATTACTTATTTTTTTAAATTAGATAACATCTTTCGGGACTTTCCTTTTATAACCTTCTGCCGGGAGACTTGGAACTGCATAAAATCGTCTCAGTCAAGCCATTCTTTTGTAGGTATAAGGAATGGCACCTGCGACTGAAAATGAGGGTTTGCAATTCCGACAGCTCTGGCTTGGTGTCGTGGGGGGAAACACACGTGTGGATAGGAATTGGACAAGTCAAATATATTGCGTGGTTAAGAAATATCAAAGATAAACAATTAATTTGTTTTTTGATAAAATCTTGGAACGGGCCGGATATCATTTTATGGTGGGCCGGATGTGGCACATGAACCGTAGTTTGGAGACCCCTGCCTTAGTTCATGTAGAGTCCATTTCTTAGGTAGGACTACCTAACACCTTATTTGGCAGCAAGAAAAGTTACTAGATGGGTTGCCAAAGTGGGCTTAGAAGGGTGTTAGGAGACAAGAGGGCGCCAGAGGTGTGATCTTAGATTCCTGCTAAGTGACTTTAAATCTGACATTGGAGAAATTTTATCACTTCACCAAGCCCATTCATCGCATTAAGAAATTACTGAATAGTGAGATAATTATTAAATGTGGTAGCTAATAGATTCGTTATGTAACTATCAGACTTTAAAAAGTTGTTGCCACTGAAGAAATTTAACCAATATTGTTTAGTTATTTGACTAATTAAACTAGAAGAGCTTGAATTTGATTTGGAATAAATTGATCATTAAATGTTACCGTTATCAGTTGTATCGAGTTATTTCCCTCCTCAGTGGGTCATTAAAAACCGCTATTCTAAATAATGATTTTAATAGTGTAGAGAGCACTTGAGATGAGTTATGTAAACAAGGGGGCGGTAGGTCGGAAAAGTTTGGGAACCAGTGATCTATACCTAGATTGTTTTACAAATGAACATATTTTTTGCGGTTAACGATGATAACATGTCACACTATATTATTAGTGTTATTTTATAGATAGGCCTATAGATAATATTTATCAAAAGTGACAAGTACATCACATGACTTGACGTATTAATTCAAGAGAAAAAATTAGTGACTTTTTTTAGCAGTCAGATATGTAAGAAAATTGGGGTATACTTTCACGTATTCATACGTCAAGTCATGTCATATCAAAACCTGTAAAAACAACTATAATACAGTAATATGTTATAAATGTTGAACGCAAAGAAAAAGTGTATATTTTCTATAAGACGCTTTCTTTGAAAATTGGACTCTGTTCGCAACTCTACCCCACTCTTAGTGAAACAATCGATTACTCAGGAAGTATTTCTGATTTCGCTTATCTGGCATGATTCATGGCACAACAACTTTGTCGACATCTGTTCGGTTATTTTTCAGTTAGTGTAGGAGCTAACGTGAAGTTTCAACCCAGCTCGTTACCATAGTAGGAATTAGCCTACAGTAACCCCATGGCTTCTTTGGTGCTGACTGACAGCTCACAGCTAATTTCTGACAGTCAACATTTAGGTATATACCTACATTTTGACCGTCAGAAGAGACAGCTGCTAAACACATGTTTTTGCAGATCACATGGTTCGGCGTATGGCTACATAATTTGGTCTGGTATCTTTTTAAAGCTGTCAGCTGTGAGCTGTCAGTCAGTACCAAAGAAGCCATGGGGCTACTGTAGCTTTGGTTACAGATACGGCCGTCTCTGGATAGATCTTTCAACTAAATTAAACATAGTTGAAAAATAACCCTTGAACAAGAGATTATAACCTGGGATCTTTGGCTTGGCACGCCAATGGTCTACCACTGAGCTATCCAGGAATCGTCTTCACCAAGTTTTTCTAATATATATAATGTCCATCACAGCTGGGATGTCCGCACTTTAATAATTACAATAATGGGGTAGTAAGAAATGAGAATAATAATTTAGAGTAAGTGCATCCACATATGCGTGGAGGAAAGGGTGGAGCGCCAACAAAATAAAAAGTCCCTCATTATACCCATCCAGGATTATAACCCTGACCTCGTCAGCGTCAAACCAGACCAGGCGAGGCTAGCGCCTTAGCCTATGTGAACACAGACGCGGGTCTCCGAAGAAGGAAAAAAGTATTATAAACTAGTAGATCCAACGCGAGGAGGAAGGCAAGAGCATAGAATTGACGGGTTCTGGAGTCCCCTGGAATTTGATGGGTGTCCCCCCTAAGGGGTAGGTACACAAACTTTAAATGGCTAAACTGTAAAGATGTAGCAACATTTTCTAGCGGAACCCCCCCTAAATAAATTAGCTTTCTACGACCTTGAGCGGTGAGGGAGGGCGGGATAATGACTTGATCTAATGGGTTTTGTTAGGGATTAGGTGTAACTTATAAAGGGAATGCGCCCGCATTATTGTGGAGAGTGCGAGATGGTGTGTTGAGACGAACTCTGAACACATTCAGAGAACGCGCAAAACAGTTTTCATCAATTGAAACTAAATTATTCCGGTCGTCGTGTGTTTGATAAGTTACCTTCAGACAGGATACTTTTAAGTGGTAAATAACCGAGATACTCGGACGGGTTGCCAGCGGAATACAAAAAAAGGCGGCCTCTGTGCTAAGGTCTTAGTCAGGGCCGGCTTTATCGACGGTGTAGCCAGTGCATTTGCACGGGGCGACAAGTTTTGAAGGGCGACAAAAATGTAGGAAATTGAAAATTAATAAGTTATGAAAATAATTTATTGGGAAAAACTGTTTTTCCCTCCTTGTCAAAGAACCTCTCCAAATCACCTGTTATGCGTATTTTAAAACCATACAAGCAAAGAGGATACAAAGTTAATTGCCTGCATCATCTTCTAGGTTTGACAACTGTTGGTTGGATACATTTACGGATTGATAAAATATCGATGGTATTTAAATAAATTATTATTATTATTATTATTATTATTATTATTAGCACCGCGTCTTACTACCCGTTCGGGTTGTACGCTCTTACGCTAATGTGTAATGGAAGGGTGATTGTGAGATGAAATGGAGGACCTACAGTTTAACGTGGAATCCGAACCACGGTGGAGGCCTGGCATTCCCCACATTCACAAGATGTCTTGTCAGAGGTGAAGGAAGGGTTTGGAAATCAGATAAATCTGTGCCGGGACCGAGGATTAAACCCCGGCCGCCAGCATAGAAGTCTGACACCTTACCCCTAGACCACCAGGTCACCTGATTTAAATAAAGATATATACATTCAACATATATACCTTAAAATGAATAAAAAATATTAATATGACTCTATAGATCCTAAAAAATTCCTCTAAAAAGACGCAAGCCAAGAAAATATAACCCACAATTCCCAAATGAAAAAAAAACTATGTACTTTATATTTCTACAGCCAGGTGATTATGAACAAAATTTATGAGAGCAGTGTACGAGTATGTGATAAATCAATAAAAATATGATGTGAGGAATGCCAGGCCTCCACAGTGGTTCGGATTCCACGTTAAACTGTAGGTCCTCCATTTCATTTCACAATCACCCTACCATTACACATTAGCGTAAGTGCGTATAACCCGAACGGGTAGTAAGACGCGGTGCTAATAATAATAATAATAATAATAATATTACATCATAAATATCCAGTCCTGGTGATAAGTGTGTTTATCTATTGTTTTGCTTATTTTACAGAACCAAGGTGCTCCATTGGTTATTAAACGATACATTTTATATTTTGGTTTTGATTATTATGTTTTTTAAACAAATTTTAACCTACAAATAGATGTCCGATAAGAGACAAACTACCAGGTGCAAAGAATCACAAACGGAAATCGGAAAAAGACAAAAACAAAGCGGAGATTTGTACAAATAGCTAAAAACTATAAATGGTTAGCTTATTCTTTAATTAATTTATGAATTGTTATTAATGATACTAGTTAAAAATTAAAGGTCATTGGTCATAGATCTTGGAAGCGTACTTATATTTAACATAATGACTTTTAAAATGTTAAGTGTTAATTTGAGGATTAAGTGGGATAGAAAAATTCCTAGGGCGAGTCCTGGTCCTAGCTTTAATAAGAGTCTTGTTATGTATTGTAACTGGAGTTCTATTTATTTGAGTATAAATAGTTGAACATAGCTATTAGATGAATAGGCATATCTTGGCTGTGTTTAGAACTAATCCCAGCTATCGGTGGGATATAGTTCCTTCACGAAACAGACTTGATATTACGAAGACCGTGCATTCATAGCTACTACCTCTGTGACGCACAAGACAAACATACACCTTGTGTAAATGAACGAACGTTACAGGATGGTACGGATTGTAGATGTCAAACTCGCTTTGCTCGTTGGGGGCTCCGTCCCCAAATCCCCGGTGAGTTTTCTTTGCAAGTGGATGTAAACTAATGTAATTCCAGAGCCATTTTTTTGATAGGTCTTATTGTTTAGCCACAAGATACCTCCAAGATAAGTCCTTCACACCGACTTTAAAGTTGCTCCGTCATTTTGATTTTTTTTTAGGGAGTTAAACATTAATTTTTTTTAACTTTTTGGAATTTTCCCGTCGGTTACAGGCTAGAAGCTAGAAGTTTGCAAAATTTCAAGTTTCTAGCTCGTCTGGAAGTAAGTAAACATTAATGTCAGTGAGTGAGTCAGTCATGTGGCTTTGTAGTAGAATAATAATTAGATAGGCCCTACATTCTCACTTTGTGAATTCCGTCTACCCTGAAATATAGCACGCAGTCTTACCTTGATGGACTATCAGGTCCACTCAGAGGAATCAAGGGCCCCCTTTCACACAAAATAGTAACTAATACAATGTAACTTATCTAATTTTATTTCTCAAGTTGTGTAGGCCTACATTTTTTTTAATGTTTCCTTAAGCCAACAAGCTATGCACATTATAAAAACGTTTCTCTTGATATAGGTTGGACCCAACGGGTCACTTTTCGGGAGGGGTGGGGGATGTGACAAACGTCGCAAGGCCAGAAATTCGCCACTGTTAACCGAGAGCACAAAGGCCCATTGCCCCTTGATATATGTGTGTGTGTATGTATATTGTTACGTCATTGAAGGAAAAGTGTTGCGGAATGCATAACATGTTGGTTCTGTATCCGTATTCATCCGCCTTTCAAATTATGTTTAGTTTCTTTGAAAAATATAGTCACTATCGAATCTAATGAATGATTCGATGTTTTTAGTTTATCCTATTATTTCACAGTATGAAAGTGAGTGACGATCAGATTCGCTACTAACATCTCCCACATGTGTAATGTGTGCTCAAGGACGTTTGGATCAAATCTAGACAAGGTCATTTTGGCCAAGAACAGTTTTTCTGTCCCTTTCTTTATTTATTTTTTTTGCCATTGTTCAAGAGTCAATAAATTGCAAAAGATAATGTTTTATTTAAAGAACTGTAACCTGTATCCTTTAGTGGCTTCGGAACCGGAGGGGCCAAGGGGGGTTTAGGTTGTCCTCCTTTTGAAAAAATCCCCCCATGGAATTAATTTGACCCCCTTCTTGCTCCCTCTAGATTTAGGCCTATTTTATTCCGCTAAAATGTTATCTAATATGATAAGATTAATAAAAAAAAAGCTCAAAATAACTTCTATAGGCAACTAATTTTTAAACAATTTCCTGAAAAGGATTACTCCGAATAGCTTCCAGATGCATCTAGTTTTCAAACATTTGCTTGGAAGGGATTAATCCAAATAATTTCTAGAGTCATTTAATTTTCAAAAACTATATTTGGGAGGAAGACTCCAAATAGCTTCAAGGAGTAGCAAATTTTCAAACAACTCTCAGAGGAAAGGACCTTTAGAAAGCGGGGCGGGGGACTGGGACAAAAGTTCGCCCCTCCCCTACACAAATTATATTCTGCAACCTCTGATATTCAGGGGTTTAATTTCTTAGACGCCCACCCCACTTACCTCCCTCATCCCACATACGACAGTGATTCTATGACAAAGTCTGTAGGTAATAGTTATCAAAACCTAACTAGATGCAACTGTAGTACTGCTCTGACCTTGCGGGTGTGAAGCTGTGAACAGAACCAAGACATGTTTGACCACTCCATTGAGCCGCTCACCAAGCGGAGACGGTCAATGTCTACACAGCCTTTGCTGTTAGACAGGTACAATGGTCCACTCAAGAGGGGGGAGCGGAAACAAACATTGTTGCCATATTTACTTTCAAGAAGGCAAAGAGTGCAGTTGCAGATAGTTCTGTGATCTCAATCAACTATGAGTGACCAGCTTTCAATTTTGGAAAGTCTGTATGTTTATGAATCGCGTCTCACTACTCTTTCGTAAAATAATGGGCTAGGGATGGAGACATTAAAATAAAGAGGAAATGTACCCGCATGTGCGTAATGAGGAAGAATGAGAAGCCATTTAGTAAAACCACCCTCAGTAAAACCGACCAGGGTTTGAGCTCTAATCTACCTGTCATGTTTTACTGTTAATTTCTAGTTAGCTTAGTAAAAAGTAGATCG
>JBCFYV010001001.1:1023716-1051786 GCA_039000515.1 Timema cristinae | reverse complement strand
TAAGTCTATTCTCCCAACCACCCCCTTTTTTGTTTTAATGGTTTGAATCAAGAAAGATTTTAATGTTTTTTTTGTTTCTCCTCAGTATTCATGACATGACAGAAAAGGAAGACGATTGGATGTGCAACAAATAGGCGGGACCCCAAAAGAGGATTTGCCGGAGGTCATTAGGAACCCAGATAAAACCCCAAACCAGTTACTCTTGTGGGATTTAAATTTAAAAACTTCAGTTAGGATATTGTTCTATTTACGTTTGTATTACATTTGAAGGGATCTAGAGAATTTTGACGGGAAGGAATTTTTTTTTTTGTGTCAACTTTTATATAACTTTACTTTTTTATACTTTTTTAAAAAGTCTTAATAATATCTTCAAAAGTGACAGTGCAGAGACAGTTGCCTATAATACTTGAACTGTTAGTAATTTTCTAGACCCTCTTCAGGGGGTCAATGGTTGATCAAGGCTCATTTTGTGTAAGACAAATTTGAAAAGAGGGGATATGGGGATTCATACCCCTAGGGTTACCGAGGATGGTTTCCCCTAAATGGTTTCCCCACTCTCCGCCCAAAGCTATGTGGGTATTTTACCTCTAAAAATACTTTCCTTCATCCCCCTACCCCATCAGAGTAGTTTTATGGATTGCCTGAACAGGTATAAAAAGCGGTGAAGTAGAAAAAAACTGTACTATGCTGTTATTACCCCATAAAAACACTTTCACTACAAGAACGCTAATGTTCCAGTGACCCCCCCCCCCCTTCTAACCCCCTCCCATTCCTCCCCACTCCAAATAAAGCCAAGGATAGTCAACATTTTAGTCCCAGATTTTAGTTGCGGAAACAAATATTTGCGGTGAATACAGAGGATTCTTTGTTACATTCCAGGGAGAGAGAGCTCTCCCTCTCTCCCCACAAGCCGAATGGTTGTCGCGAGCAGATAAAATGGAAACTCGAGGAAAAGTCTGTAACCTAACCTAAACAGATTATTTTGTTTCGATAGAACAGGATTGGTTAAGAAATCGTTCCTTGCCTTTCTATTGGCTGTGACTGATACCCACATCGGTGGATACACGGACAAAGGCATCGGTATTTTCTTGTTTGGTTTTGCAAGCGATGTAGAGGACCAGGTTGAAATTCAGACGGATGTACTTATATGTAATTTTCTCTTAAAAAAAAAAAGTTTCACAATCTCCCTCCACACAAATTCGGGTATATTTAAATTAAATGTAACCTTCTTCATTCCTAACACATCACCATAATTAGTACATAATGCGTATAGCCTGAACGAGTAGTAAAAAGCGGTGACAAAAGAAAATGTAGCCTATATCATAACATGGCTAACAGGTAACAAATAAATTAACTTAACCTAAGACAGCACTACAAATATCACACACAAACTCGTGAGCAAATAAAACATTACCTTAATTCAACACATATGGCCCTAGGGGTGTAACCAAGGCCCCGTCGCTTGACGGTCGACCTCTAAAAACACTAGGCCATGAGGGCGAGCGTCTGCTGAAAGCTTTCTTTTTTTTTCGTCGAGCCAACCGGCGAAAAGATCCATCAAGATTTGTAATACGACCACATCGCCCGCCACTTCTAGACCCGCCGAGAGAAAAGAAGGTGAGACAAAGTAACAACCGACCGGTCCTGCAGGCTAAATCGCGACCTTGAATTGGCACGTCAACCCGCACCTCCGCTGTTCTCGTCGGCTACTTTAGCTCACTGGGCCACGTGCACACGCAACATTAGTATGTTGTCTCACCTCCGTCGATTGCGTCAAGAGAGTGAACGCTATTTTTGTTTCTCTTTTACAGACGCAACTCTCGTCTCTTGTCACCAGACAGTGAGCGTCTACTCCGTCTCTTGTCACCAGACAGTGAACGCTACTCCCATCTCTTGTCACCAGACAGTGAGCGCTACTCCCGTCTCTTGTCACCAGACAGTGAACGCTACTCCCATCTCTTGTCACCAGACAATGAGCGCTACTCTCGTCTCTTGTCACCAGACAGTGAACGCTACTCTCGTCTCTTGTCACCAGACAGTGAACACTACTCTCATCTCTTGTCACCAGACAGTGAGCGCTACTCCCGTCTCTTGTCACCAGACAGTTAACGCTACTCCCATCTCTTGTCATCAGACAGTGAGCGCTACTCCGTCTCTTGTCACCAGACAGTGAGCGCTACTCTCGTCTCTTGTCACCAGACAGTGAGCGCTACTCCCGTCTCTTGTCACCAGACAGTGAACGCTACTCCCGTCTCTTGTCACAGACAGTGAGCGCTACTCTCGTCTCTTGTCACCAGACAGTGAACGCTGCTCCCGTCTCTTGTCACCAGACAGTGAGCGCTACTCTCGTCTCTTGTCACCAGACAGTGAATGCTACTCTCTTCTCTTGTCACCAGACAGTGAACGCTACTCTCGTCTCTTGTCACCAGACAGTGAGCGCTACTCCTGTCTCTTGTCACCAGACAGTGAACACTACTCCGTCTCTTGTCACCAGACAGTGAGCGCTACTCTCGTCTCTTGTCACCAGACAGTGAACGCTACTCCGTCTCTTGTCAGCAGACAGTGAGCGCTACTCTGTCTCTTGTCACCAGACAGTGAACACTACTCTCATCTCTTGTCACCAGACAGTGAGCGCTACTCCGTCTCTTGTCACCAGACAGTAACGCTACTCCCATCTCTTGTCATCAGACAGTGAGCGCTACTCCCGTCTCTTGTCACCAGACAGTGAGCGCTACTCTCGTCTCTTGTCACCAGACAGTGAACGCTACTCCCGTCTCTTGTCACCAGACAGTGATCGCTACTCTCGTCTCTTGTCACCAGACAGTGAACACTACTCTCATCTCTTGTCACCAGACAGTGAGCGCTACTCCCGTCTCTTGTCACCAGACAGTTAACGCTACTCCCATCTCTTGTCATCAGACAGTGAGCGCTACTCCTGTCTCTTGTCATCAGACAGTGAGCGCTACTCTCGTCTCTTGTCACCAGACAGTGAGCGCTACTCCCGTCTCTTGTCACCAGACAGTGAACGCTACTCCTGTCTCTTGTCACCAGACAGTGAACACTACTCCCGTCTCTTGTCACCAGACAGTGAGCGCTACTCTCGTCTCTTGTCACCAGACAGTGAATGCTACTCTCTTCTCTTGTCACCAGACAGTGAACGCTACTCTCGTCTCTTGTCACCAGACAGTGAGCGCTACTCCCGTCTCTTGTCACCAGACAGTGAGCGCTACTTTCTTCTCTTGTCACCAGACAGTGTCTTGTCTCATGACAGTCTCATGTCTTGCCTCTAGACAGTGAATTATACGCTTCTCTCTTGCCTTCATACAGTGAATGATATGGCTCTGTGTACTAAAGGAAACATGGCTGCATATAACTTTGTACAAACATAGCTAAACTCTCACTTACCCAGACCAGACAGGTACTCAAACTGGGCTCGGTGCGAGGGTCAGAGCACGGGCCCTCCTCACTTTGTTTTACTCGACTTATGTGGAAGAGAAACTTTGGGGGGGGGGGGGGTAAATTAACTTAGAATACAAAAAAGGGTTTTGAGGATATTTGACCCCCAAGCTAAATAAAGGGAGGGTGTGGGGGCCGTATTTGAATGTTTTGAAACATATGAGGTGGCCCTCATCTGAATTATTTGTTTAGAACTATACCTCTCTATAAGATATTTTGGTGACCTGGCGGTCTAGGGGTAAGGTGTCGGACTTCTGTGCTGGCGGCCGGGGTTCAATCCTCGGTCCCGACAAAGATTTATCTGATTACCAAACCCTTCCTTCACCTCTGACAAGACATCTTGTGAATGTGAGGAATGCCAGGCCTCCACCGTGGTTCGGATTCCACGTTAAACTGTATGTCCTCCATTTCATCTCACAATCACCCTACCATTACACATTAGCGTAAGTGCGTATAACCCGAACGGGTAGTAAGACGCGGTGCTAATAATAATAATAATAATAATATAAGATATTTTGGAGTGGGCCATCTTCAGAAATTTTTTGGAATGTAAATGTCTCTGAGCTAATTAGAGTGGTCTTTGTCTGGACTCTTTTGGAAAAATTAGATGTATATTATATAATCTATTTGAAGCGGTTTTTTCCAAGCAAATTTATATTTGGAGTGGTCTTCACCTGTTTTTTTTAATCAACTTTCTCTCATTAGGCCCTACTATTTTGAGTTGTCCTTCCCTGCCAAAGTTTTTAAAATCGACTGCTTCTAGAAGCTATTTGGACTTTGATACAAGGCCATTTATCAGCTTAGTATTCGATAATATTAAAGGTGAGTGAAATAAATGTAGAGATGGGCAAGGTTACTCCAATCAGGAAGAGGGGGACATAAATTACTTCTCAAGGGGAGAAAGCCCCCCTCCTACCAGTTATGTTATTACTGCTCGATTTAAATGTGTACGATTTTTTTTAAATCGTTGGTCACATTTACAAAACAAACAATGTAGTCAAATCAATTCGTAGCCTAACACTGAAAATATTACGCCCATGATAAAATACTTAAATTTAAATTGAGCTTGGTTCACTACCAGACTTTCTTCACGTGCCAAATTTAATTTACGTACATAATAATAGCGTACGTGAGACTTACGAGCACTTCTAAACGAATGACATGACTTTACCGAACTAATAACAGGCCTACCATTGTGAAAAATGCCTGTAAGTTCTTCCGGAGGAAACCTCAGTTTGTGGACTGGACATCCACTAGCCTTTAGTATGGATAGGGAATTTTATTGCTTATCATTCATGTTTTATTTTATTTAATCTACTACAATTGTTTTTAAATTTGTTAATCTGGATCTTGGGCCAGTAATCCTTGGTACCAATAGTTCCCCCTTTCACATCCCTTCCAACCAGCCATCTACCAAACTCTTGGAAGATAATTCTAGTTTATACTTTAATGATGGACTAACTCATTAATTCGGGTTTATGATCTTGTTTCCAATTTTTACTATATCTGAATGGAAGCAAGAATTATAAAGAACTTTAATATGTAGACACCCGCTTCGGTGGCAGCATGGTCTAACGCGCTATTCTCGTGTTGTACTAGATTGCCGGAAACGAGGATATCGGGGTTCAATTCCGGTCGGTTGCACTGAGGGTGGTTTTCCCTAGATGGTTTTCCAATCTCCTTCAACACAAATGCGGGTGCACTTCATCTCAGTTAAACCTTCCTAATACCTGAACGATTAGTGTAATTGGTAGGGCTTACATAACCATATAGCCGGAACGGGTAGTAAGACGTAGTTCTAAAAAGATAGATTTTTTAAGTACTGTAGTTATAAAAAAAAACTATATATGTTAAATGTGCCTATAAAGTATAATTGATTACAAATTTCAACAGTACCGCTTATTAATTACTATTTGTTTTTACTATTCGCCCGTGGTAGCACTAATCTTTTAAGATATCCAATCTGTGGGAGCACAAAAATTCTTCTGGAGAAAGGGTGACCAAATTTAAGGAAAACTATTGCCAAATGCAGCCGGTTGAAATCAAAGTCTAGCTTCTCTGATATGAGCCAGTCGTTACAAACCACTCACTTGATCTTGTCATGACAATCCTAAAGTGGCAGTTAAGTGTGAAATGGTAAGGGGGCTGTGACCCCCAACATCTGTCTAGTCAAGATACAATATATTGTAAAATGATAAGGGGGCTGTGACCCCCAACATCTGTCTAGTCAAGATACAATATATTGTAAAATGGTAAGGGGGTTGTGACCCCCAACATCTGTCTAGTCAAGATACAATATATTGTAAAATGGTAGGGGGGCTCTGACCCCCAACATCTGTCTAGTCAAGATGCAATATATTGTAAAATGGTAAGGGGGTTGTGACCCCCAACATCTGTCTAGTCAAGATACAATATATTGTAAAATGGTAAGGGGCTGTGACCCCCAACATCTGTCTAGTCAAGATACAATATATTGTAAAATGGTAAGGGGGTTGTGACCCCCAACATCTGTATAGTCAAGATACAATATATTGTAAAATGGTAGGGGGCTGTGACCCCAACATCTGTCTAGTCAAGATACAATAAATTGTAAAATGGTAAGGGGGCTGTGACCCCAACATCTGTCTAGTCAAGGTACAATATATTGTAAAATGGTAAGGGGGCTGTGACCCCAACATCTGTCTAGTCAAGGTACAATATATTGTAAAATGGTAAGGGGCTGTGACCCCCAACATCTGCCTCGTCAAGATACAATAAATTGTAAAATGGTAAGGGGGCTGTGACCCCCAACATCTGTCTAGTCAAGGTACAATATATTGTAAAATGGTAAGGGGGTTGTGACCCTCAACATCTGTCTAGTCAAGATACAATATATTGTAAAATGGTAAGGGGGCTGTGACCCCCAACATCTGTCTAGTCAAGATACAATATATTGTAAAATGGTAAGGGGCTGTGACCCCCAACATCTGTCTAGTCAAGATACAATATATTGTAAAATGGTAAGGGGTTGTGACCCCCAACATCTGTATAGTCAAGATACAATATATTGTAAAATGGTAGGGGGCTGTGACCCCCAACATCTGTCTAGTCAAGATGCAATATATTGTAAAATGGTAAGGGGGCTGTGACCCCCAACATCTGCCTCGTCAAGATACAATAAATTGCCCTAATAAAAAAGTTGTGCTCTGCTAACAAGTGTGACGGAGTGAAGATAGAGAAGTAGTTAAAACATGTTCAGGTGAGAAATGCATTGTTTGAAAGCGGTGACGTGTGACCATCGGCGTTTGCTTTTATTGTTGAAAATAGCAGCTGTCCAACCAATAGGAAGTAGCCAAAACAAATTTAGGAAATATCCCGACAAGTTTTAAAAGTGCTAGGATTTTTTAATTAAAAAAAAACACATTGTGTTAAAGTAAATTTTGATTCTAATTTCTCACTAAGCATTTTTATCTTGTTAACCTATTATCTAAGAATATAATTTACATTTTAAATCTGATTTTTTACGGATAAACTTCCCCAAATCCCCACAAGCAGCCGAGTTTTTATTTACCTAGAGGAGTGAGGTTATGAGGAGGGGGGATATTAATATAAAAGATAGGAGACATGAATTTGTGAAATTATATATTAACATTGAGGATTCAATAAAATTTTAGTCTGCCACCAGTTTGGTTGATTTAGTTGTGTACACCATGTGTGTGTGTTTTTTTTCTTGGGCCAATATAAAACATTTTTATAAACTGTGCATGCCATTATTATTGGGGCCTAGTTCTTGAAATAGTTTTTTTTTTAATCAGGAAAATAAAATACGCTGAAGTGACAGAAATAAATGTACCCGCAAATATAAGTTAGTAATAGGCCAAATATATTAAAAAGTAAACAAAACCATTTTATTTTAAGAAAATATTGAGAGTTGAGCCAATATTTAATCTCGGTAATATGTATTATATCAAAGACTGGGAAAATATTTGGCAACACGTCACTGTATAGACAGTATTAAGATTGTATTGAATCAATGTGCGTTGTTAGTTTTAAAAAATCCGTTTCAAATGAACTTTTAATCGAATCAAATGTGAGAATAAAGCTCATCTGATGAAGCGCATCCATAAATTTATATATTCAAGACAAATTATTGTATCCGGAATCATAATTCAGTTTAGGGTACAACCAACGTATGTTGGCCTAAAGTGAAGGCCAAATGACTTTAGGCCAACTGATTTATGGCACATTTAACATAATTTGTTTTTTACTCGAAATTTATTTTAGGGTGAATTAATTTTAGTTTCAATTTTTGGGCCAAACGGTTTTAGGCCAATTGATTTTTGATTAACTTAACCATATTAATTTTTTTATATAGAAATTCATTTTAGGCCAAATGACTTTTCGTTTCAAATTTTGTGCAGTAAGATTTTAAGCCAACTGATTTTTGGTGAAATTAACACCATTAAATAAATTTACTCGAAATTCATTTTACGCCAAATGACTTTTGGATCTAATTTTTGGGTCGAATAATTATGGACCAAATGATTTTTGTGAACTTAAAAACATCTTTTTTTGCTAAAGATTTATTTTAGGCCAAATGACTTGGTTTCAATTTATGGTCCCAATAATGTATAACCTAATGCCACGTCCCCTCTATTAAGACAAGTTAACTGTGGCGTCGGAGTTTTGGGAGTGCCGAGTTTTAAGGCGATTGGCCCTTTTCAATTGGCGTGGAAATGCAAGCCATGGGAACAAACGGTTACCTTCAAGAATGTTTATTGTTTGCAGTTTTCTTTTCAGAAACGGTTTGTTAAAGACTAGAAGCATGTTGATTAAGTTGTATACACACCGACTAGAAGCATGTTGAATAAGTTGTCTACACACTGACTAGAAGCATGTTGATTAAGTTATACACACGACTAGACTGTTGATTAAGTTGTCTACACACTGACTAGAAAGCATGTTGATTAAGTTGTATACACACCGACTAGAAGCATGTTGATTAAGTTGTATACACACCTCCTATATAAATTTAACAGTGATCAAATATCGATAAAATTGACATTTTTCAATAGAAAACTCCCTGCTTCATAACAAAAAATAAGAAAACGTAACCATTAATAAACATCGATACATTATCTTAGAATGGGTGTTGGAAATATTAACATAAACATTTCACTCGTTTTCGAGAAAACTGATATTTTCAAAGTATGATTTTTCCGGAAGACCTGTCCAGTAGCTAGCGCCATCTATGGTTTCCATGATCCATCTGTTCTCGTTGGCGCGGAAGGATACTTTGGTTGGTTGTGAAGCCACGCCACGCCACGCCTTTCACCCTCCGCCCACCATCCCACAAAATAGGTTTTAGACTTGCACTCGACAGGGCCAAGGGCCTTAACTGTGATATGATGGGCACAGGTTAATGTGACGCTTGTATTTTACCCCATATCCTAAAGTGAAGATGGATATGTGAGATGTGCACAGATCATTCGACGGAATTTGTAAACAGGAAGGAAAGGGAGTGATAGATAAATACTTCTACTTTTTTATCTTCGGTTGGCCGCCACCACTTCCACTGGAGACATATCCTTTGTGAAAGGCTGCAGAGAGCTAGAGATGGACATTTTACCCAAGTGGCGTCTTGCGGCATAGTAAGTAGGTGAAAGGGTTGGGTTTTAGGAGGGGGAATCTAGAGCCTATTAAACAGAAATAGTGTGTTAAGGGAAGAGAAGGAGGTGGCGGGTAATGGTTGGTAAAATTTGCCAAAGAAACTAAATTCAAACAAATATTGGCAACTAGAGATACATATTTGAGAAATTAAACTTCGGTTATCTCGATTGCGTTGTTACATTTAAATATCTATAATCTGCTTCGGTGGCTGCATGATCTAAAGCATCACTTTCGCAATATATTGGAATGTCGATGTGGGAAATATCGAGGCTCGAATCCCAGTCGGGTGTACTGAGGGTATTTTTTCCTAAATGGTTTTCTATTCTACCTCCACGCAAATGCGGAAACATTTGATCTAAATTAAACCTTCTTCATTCTTAAACTATTATAGTAGGACCTAATTAGTAAATATGTGCATTGCCCGGACGGGTAGTATAACGAGCTTTAAAAAAATATAGTGTCTCAAATATTAGTCTCCAAGCCGAATCTGCTGCAACTCTCAATATCTATTTCAAAAAATGTTTTGACTAAATGATTAAGACTAACTAATATATAATTAAAATACCACCTTAATTTTTTAAGCCCACCACACATTGCACACAGGGCAGGCGCAGCAGAGAAACACGTGATGCAGAGTATATGTCATCTGTGTTAAGTGTTTTTATGGTTGGTTTACCGCACAATGGTCAGAGCACAGGCGTGCCTTTGGTTGTAGTAGGCGTACAATTTGCACGTGTCCTCTGCACAGACCACGCAGTTTTAAGCACTGCTAGTTTTTCTTCACTTTCAGCGTTGCGTTCTTGCCTTGTGTTTTCATTTTCAATCAGTTGATAAACTTCATCAAACTGAATTCTATTCAGTCGGCATGATTTCATAAAAACCCATGTCTGGAACATCCGATGATAACATTATCTCAACGCGGTTTCTCTTTTTCCTATGTACACACATTTCCAATTCATCTTCTTTCTTTTTATTTACTAACAGAGTAGAGTTACACTAAGTTATTAAATTCCGAGTCTAACTCGGAATATAAATATAACAGAAAGCTCCTATAATTCCCATGCCATTTCACTTGCGGCGTTGAAAACTGTCTGAGGGTTGGTTTCAATATGTGGTTCCTAGCTGGAACCACTTCTCGTGCTATGCCTGCCCTGCGTGCAATATGCATCGCGCTCAGCTCCGTATATCACCACAAAACTCGAGCATTCTTTTTCTCCCCGTAGTACGCTCAAACACATTCCTTCCCAGCTCGGCATCTGTTTAACCAAATCGTAATAATACCGCAGGTGCAACAGGAAGTCCTTGTCTAAAAGAGTAGCTTTGTGAATTCGCCATGCGGTAACAATGGGGCAAGCCATGTGCGTCAGGTGGCAATACGGTGTGAAAATACTCCACGAACCACTCGCTAATTTAATCACAGAAATGTCGTGACGCTATCTGCTATTTAGCGGAATCAAGGCAACTGTTTAGGGGTCACACATAAACCACGTCACGCAGCAAAGAAGGGAGTAGTGGTGAGCTCTAATGTCTACAATGGTGTTACATGGCTAGGATGGTGGGTACATCCCAATGTTATGTAACTTAAATTCTAATGGCGGGAAAATAATATTAGTTTTGTTTTCCTCGTTAGTAGGTAAACATACTTATAGACAACTTACGAGTCTTAGTTGTATTATATCCGAGTCAAAAGTTACGTAGCACAGTTTGAAGGGGTCAGGAGTCATACAAAGTGTCTACTTTGTGTTACATAAGGGAGAAAAGGAGTAAAAAAAGGTAATAAAAAAGAGTTACCAGGTTAATGGATGACACCTTAGTTCAGGGGTCTCCAAACATTTTGCTATGCGGGCCACATAATACGAGTATATTTTACACATTTTTGCGGGCTCAAGTTACGTTCACCTGTTCTTCAAGTAGCATTATTTTTGCCTTGACATTCACAAATAGATCATAAATCAAATTTGTTTCAATAAGCAAATTTAGATTCAAGTCATATGGCCGGTCACGTCTGTAAAAAATGCCACTTTCCAAAGCCAATCATTGTTTGATAAAATTGATTGACGTTGATTCTTCTCTGCGAGAAATGAATCAATTTGTATGTAATAATTTATATTTATAATAATTAGTCAATATAATTACTTATTTTTTTAAATTAGATAACATCTTTCGGGACTTTCCTTTTATAACCTTCTGCCGGGAGACTTGGAACTGCATAAAATCGTCTCAGTCAAGCCATTCTTTTGTAGGTATAAGGAATGGCACCTGCGACTGAAAATGAGGGTTTGCAATTCCGACAGCTCTGGCTTGGTGTCGTGGGGGGTAACACACGTGTGGATAGGAATTGGACAAGTCAAATATATTGCGTGGTTAAGAAATATCAAAGATAAACAATTAATTTGTTTTTTGATAAAATCTTGGAACGGGCCGGATATCATTTTATGGTGGGCCGGATGTGGCACATGAACCGTAGTTTGGAGACCCCTGCCTTAGTTCATGTAGAGTCCATCTCTTAGATAGGCCTACCTAACACCTTATTTGGCAGCAAGAAAAGTTACTAGATGGGTTGCCAACGTGGGCTTAGAAGGGTGTTAGGAGACAAGAGGGCGCCAGAGGTGTGATCTTAGATTCCTGCTAAGTGACTTTAAATCAGACATTGGAGAAATTTTATCACTTCACCAAGCTCATTCATCGCATTAAGAAATTACTGAATAGTGAGATAATTATTAAATGTGGTAGCTAATATATTCGTTATGTAACTATCAGACTTTAAAAAGTTGTTGCCACTGGAGAAATTTAACCAATATTGTTTAGTTATTTGACTAATTAAACTAGAAGAACTTGAATTTGATTTGGAATAAATTGATCATTAAATGTTACCGTTATGAGTTGTATCGAGTTATTTTCCTCCTCATTGGGTCATTAAAACCGCTATTCTAAATAATGATTTGAATAGTGTAGAGAGCATATGGGATGAGTTATGTAAACAAGGGGGCGGTGGATCGGAAAAGTTTGGGAACCAGTGATCTATACCTAGATTGTTTTACGAATGAACATATTTTTTGCGGTTAACAATGATAACATGTCACACTATGTTATTAGTGCTATTTTATAGTTAGGCCTAAAGATAATATTTATCAAAAATGACAGCTACATCACATGACTTGACGTATTAATTCGAGAGAAAAAATTAGTGACTTTTTTTAGCAGTCAAATATGTAAGAAAATTGGGGTATATTTTCATGTATTCATACGTCAAGTCATGTCATATCAAAACCTGTAAAAACAACTATAAAACAGTAATATGTTATAAATGTTGAACTTAAAGAAAAAGTGTATATTTTCTATAAGACGCTTTCTTTGAAAATTGGACTCTGTTCGCAACTCTACCCCACTCTTAGTGAAACAATCGATTACTCAGGAAGTATTTCTGATTTCGCTTATCTGGCATGATTCATGGCACAACAACTTTGTCGACATCTGTTCGGTTATTTTTCAGTTAGTGTAGGAGCTAACGTGAAGTTTCAACCCAGCTCGTTACCATAGTAGGAATTAGCCTACAGTATTATTATTATTAGCACCGCGTCTTACTACCCATTCGGGTTATACGCACTTACGCTAATGTGTAATGGTAGGGTGATTGTGAGATGAAATGGAGGACCTACAGTTTAACGTGGAATCCGAACCACGGTGGAGGCCTGGCATTCCCCACATTCACAAGATGTCTTGTCAGAGGTGAAGGAAGGGTTTGGTAATCAGATAAATATTTGCCGGGACCGAGGATTGAACCCGCCGTCAGCACAGAAGTCTGACACCTTACCCCTAGACCACCAGGTCACCTAGCCTACAGTAGCCCCAAGGCTTCTTTGGTGCTGACTGACAGCTCACAGCTGACTTCTGACAGTCAACATTTAGGTATATATCTACATTTTGACCGTCAGAAGTGACAGCTGCTAAACCCATGTTTTTGCAGATCACATGGTTATGCGTAAGGCTACATAATTTGGTCTGGTAGCTTTACAAAACTGTCAGTCAGTACCAAAGAAGCCATGGGGCTACTGTAGCTTTGGTTACAGATACGGCCGTCTCTGGATAGATCTTTCAACTAAATTAAACATAGTTGAAAAATAACCCTTGAACAAGAGATTATAACCTGGGATCTTTGGCTTGGCACGCCAATGGTCTACCACTGAGCTATCCAGGAATCGTCTTCACCAAGTTTTTCTAATATATATAATGTCCATCACAGCTGGGATGTCCGCACTTTAATAATTACAATAATGGGGTAGTAAGAAATGAGAATAATAATTTAGAGTAAGTGCATCCACATATGCGTGGAGGAAAGGGTGGAGCGCCAACAAAATAAAAAGTCCCTCATTATACCCATCCAGGATTATAACCCTGACCTCGTCAGCGTCAAACCAGACCAGGCGAGGCTAGCGCCTTAGCCTATGTGAACACAGACGCGGGTCTCCGAAGAAGGAAAAAAGTATTATAAACTAGTAGATCCAACGCGAGGAGGAAGGCAAGAGCATAGAATTGACGGGTTCTGGAGTCCCCTGGAATTTGATGGGTGTCCCCCCTAAGGGGTAGGTACACAAACTTTAAATGGCTAAACTGTAAAGATGTAGCAACATTTTCTAGCGGAACCCCCCTAAATAAATTAGCTTTCTACGACCTTGAGCGGTGAGGGAGGGCGGGATAATGACTTGATCTAATGGGTTTTGTTAGGGATTAGGTGTAACTTATAAAGGGAATGCGCCCGCATTATTGTGGAGAGTGCGAGATGGTGTGTTGAGACGAACTCTGAACACATTCAGAGAACGCGCAAAACAGTTTTCATCAATTGAAACTAAATTATTCCGGTCGTCGTGTGTTTGATAAGTTACCTTCAGACAGGATACTTTTAAGTGGTAAATAACCGAGATACTCGGACGGGTTGCCAGCGGAATACAAAAAAAGGCGGCCTCTGTGCTAAGGTCTTAGTCAGGGCCGGCTTTATCGACGGTGTAGCCAGTGCATTTGCACGGGGCGACAAGTTTTGAAGGGCGACAAAAATGTAGGAAATTGAAAATTAATAAGTTATGAAAATAATTTATTGGGAAAAACTGTTTTTCCCTCCTTGTCAAAGAACCTCTCCAAATCACCTGTTATGCGTATTTTAAAACCATACAAGCAAAGAGGATACAAAGTTAATTGCCTGCATCATCTTCTAGGTTTGACAACTGTTGGTTGGATACATTTACGGATTGATAAAATATCGATGGTATTTAAATAAATTATTATTATTATTATTATTATTATTATTATTAGCACCGCGTCTTACTACCCGTTCGGGTTGTACGCTCTTACGCTAATGTGTAATGGAAGGGTGATTGTGAGATGAAATGGAGGACCTACAGTTTAACGTGGAATCCGAACCACGGTGGAGGCCTGGCATTCCCCACATTCACAAGATGTCTTGTCAGAGGTGAAGGAAGGGTTTGGAAATCAGATAAATCTGTGCCGGGACCGAGGATTAAACCCCGGCCGCCAGCATAGAAGTCTGACACCTTACCCCTAGACCACCAGGTCACCTGATTTAAATAAAGATATATACATTCAACATATATACCTTAAAATGAATAAAAAATATTAATATGACTCTATAGATCCTAAAAAATTCCTCTAAAAAGACGCAAGCCAAGAAAATATAACCCACAATTCCCAAATGAAAAAAAAACTATGTACTTTATATTTCTACAGCCAGGTGATTATGAACAAAATTTATGAGAGCAGTGTACGAGTATGTGATAAATCAATAAAAATATGATGTGAGGAATGCCAGGCCTCCACAGTGGTTCGGATTCCACGTTAAACTGTAGGTCCTCCATTTCATTTCACAATCACCCTACCATTACACATTAGCGTAAGTGCGTATAACCCGAACGGGTAGTAAGACGCGGTGCTAATAATAATAATAATAATAATAATATTACATCATAAATATCCAGTCCTGGTGATAAGTGTGTTTATCTATTGTTTTGCTTATTTTACAGAACCAAGGTGCTCCATTGGTTATTAAACGATACATTTTATATTTTGGTTTTGATTATTATGTTTTTTAAACAAATTTTAACCTACAAATAGATGTCCGATAAGAGACAAACTACCAGGTGCAAAGAATCACAAACGGAAATCGGAAAAAGACAAAAACAAAGCGGAGATTTGTACAAATAGCTAAAAACTATAAATGGTTAGCTTATTCTTTAATTAATTTATGAATTGTTATTAATGATACTAGTTAAAAATTAAAGGTCATTGGTCATAGATCTTGGAAGCGTACTTATATTTAACATAATGACTTTTAAAATGTTAAGTGTTAATTTGAGGATTAAGTGGGATAGAAAAATTCCTAGGGCGAGTCCTGGTCCTAGCTTTAATAAGAGTCTTGTTATGTATTGTAACTGGAGTTCTATTTATTTGAGTATAAATAGTTGAACATAGCTATTAGATGAATAGGCATATCTTGGCTGTGTTTAGAACTAATCCCAGCTATCGGTGGGATATAGTTCCTTCACGAAACAGACTTGATATTACGAAGACCGTGCATTCATAGCTACTACCTCTGTGACGCACAAGACAAACATACACCTTGTGTAAATGAACGAACGTTACAGGATGGTACGGATTGTAGATGTCAAACTCGCTTTGCTCGTTGGGGGCTCCGTCCCCAAATCCCCGGTGAGTTTTCTTTGCAAGTGGATGTAAACTAATGTAATTCCAGAGCCATTTTTTTGATAGGTCTTATTGTTTAGCCACAAGATACCTCCAAGATAAGTCCTTCACACCGACTTTAAAGTTGCTCCGTCATTTTGATTTTTTTTTAGGGAGTTAAACATTAATTTTTTTTAACTTTTTGGAATTTTCCCGTCGGTTACAGGCTAGAAGCTAGAAGTTTGCAAAATTTCAAGTTTCTAGCTCGTCTGGAAGTAAGTAAACATTAATGTCAGTGAGTGAGTCAGTCATGTGGCTTTGTAGTAGAATAATAATTAGATAGGCCCTACATTCTCACTTTGTGAATTCCGTCTACCCTGAAATATAGCACGCAGTCTTACCTTGATGGACTATCAGGTCCACTCAGAGGAATCAAGGGCCCCCTTTCACACAAAATAGTAACTAATACAATGTAACTTATCTAATTTTATTTCTCAAGTTGTGTAGGCCTACATTTTTTTTAATGTTTCCTTAAGCCATCAAGCTATGAACATTATAAAAACGTTTCTCTTGATATAGGTTGGACCCAACGGGTCACTTTTCGGGAGGGGGTGGGGGATGTGACAAACGTCGCAAGGCCAGAAATTCGCACTGTTAACCGAGAGCACAAAGGCCCATTGTCCCCTTGATATATATATATATTTATATATAATTTATATGTGTGTGTGTGTGTGTTGTGTGTATGTATATTGTTACGTCATTGAAGGAAAAGTGTTGCGGAATGCATAACATGTTGGTTCTGTATCCGTATTCATCCGCCTTTCAAATTATGTTTAGTTTCTTTGAAAAATGTAGTCACTATCGAATCTAATGAATGATTCGATGTTTTTAGTTTATTCTATTATTTCACAGTATGAAAGTGAGTGACGATCAGATTCGCTACTAACATCTCCCACATGTGTAATGTGTGCTCAAGGACGTTTGGATCAAATCTAGACATGGTCATTTTGGCCAAGAACAGTTTTTCTGTCCCTTTTTTTTTTTTTTTTTGCCATTGTTCAAGAGTCAATAAATTGCAAAAGATAATGTTTTATTTAAAGAACTGTAACCTGTATCCTTTAGTGGCTTCGGAACCGGAGGGGCCAAGGGGGGTTTAGGTTGTCCTCCTTTTGAAAAAATCCCCCCATGGAATTAATTTGACCCCCTTCTTGCTCTCTCTAGATTTAGGCCTATTTTATTCCGCTAAAATGTTATTTAATATGATAAGATTAATAAAAAAAAAGCTCAAAATAACTTCTATAGGCAACTAATTTTTAAACAATTTCCTGAAAAGGATTACTCCGAATAGCTTCCAGAGCATCTAGTTTTCAAACATTTGCTTGGAAGGGATTAATCCAAATAATTTCTAGAGTCATTTAATTTTCAAAAACTATATTTGGGAGGAAGACTCCAAATAGCTTCAAGGAGTAGCAAATTTTCAAACAACTCTCAGAGGAAAGGACCTTTAGAAAGCGGGGCGGGGGACTGGGACAAAAGTTCGCCCCTCCCCTACACAAATTATATTCTGCAACCTCTGATATTCTGGGGTTTAATTTCTTAGACGCCCACCCCACTTACCTCCCTCATCCCACATACGACAGTGATTCTATGACAAAGTCTGTAGGTAATAGTTATCAAAACCTAACTAGATGCAACTGTAGCACTGCTCTGACCTTGCGGGTGTGAAGCTGTGAACAGAACCAGGACATGTTTGACCACTCCATTGAGCCGCTCACCAAGCGGAGACGGTCAATGTCTACACAGCCTTTGCTGTTAGACAGGTACAATGGTCCACTCAAGAGGGGGAGCGGAAACAAACATTGTTGCCATATTTACTTTCAAGAAGGCAAGAGTGCAGTTGCAGATAGTTCTGTGATCTCAATCAACTATGAGTGACCAGCTTTCAATTTTGGAAAGTCTGTATGTTTATGAATCGCGTCTCACTACTCTTTCGTAAAATAATGGGCTAGGGATGGAGACATTAAAATAAAGAGGAAATGTACCCGCATGTGCGTAATGAGGAAGAATGAGAAGCCATTTAGTAAAACCACCCTCAGTAAAACCGACCGGGGTTTGAGCTCTAATCTACCTGTCATGTTTTACTGTTGATTTCTAGTTAGTTTAGTAAAAAGTAGATCGGTATCATCATCATCATCAACTGTTTCCAGCTTGTGGCCGAGTCAGTCATAAAGTGCCTTAAAACCTTTATCATATTTTATGAAAGAAATATGTTTCTTTTAGTAGGCCTAGTGACAATATTTTTTATAAAATAAATTACAGTTTAATAACGCCGGAATGTTTTTACAACACAGATGCTGAGTATCAGGAAGACATCAGCACAGACAGGGCACAACGATTGTTTGGACAATATGTGGAGGGCCGACTTGATTTACGTCATCCAGGAGTTACATCTCCTGGCGCCAGGAAATGTGGATGCCGGAAGTAGTCCCAAGAGGCATGACGGGAGGAATTGCTTTGGTCGACCCCACAAGGCCGCACTGAACATACAGGAAACACGTGACCACGACCAACCGCAATACTCCAAGTCCACTGTTGACATGACGGGACTATACCGGAGAGGGATATCAGCGGTCAAACCTTTGTGCGGAAGTTAGTAAAAATGATATGTAAGGCCCGGATGTGTATTTAAATGAACGAGTGTAGAGAGGTCCTGATATAACTTGACAATTTGATATTTCATCTGTCAGTCCTTTTGTTCCACAATAATTGTCAAATGTGTGGACCAATTTTATCTCAATTTTGCAAGGACATTCTTTGAACCTATGCCGAACTACCGTATGTATGTACTTAGTTTTGCAATCTATATTTAAATATTTAAATATATCTATATATCTTATAAAAAAAGTACCGTGACAAGTGGACAAGTGGACAAGTGGACAAGTGAACTGGACAGGAAACACAAAAACAAACAACCAAACATACATGTGTCCCATTTGATCTTGTTTCCGAGCTATAGTCATGCATGTAATCCAGTAACGCGGAACTGTTTAACATTATAGGAAGTGCTCAAAATGGCCATTATAGGCCTGAATGCAAGTATGCAGTCGTTTCGTAGAATGCCGCAGTGCCACACCCTTTCAAAAATGCATTGCATTACAATAAAGGCCAAAGATGGCAATTTTGAGCACTTCCTATAGTACTAAGCATCTTCACATTACCGTAATACAAACATTGATATAACTTGGAAACAAAGTCAAATGGGACACGTCTTAAATAAAGGTGTATTTCTAGATGTCACCCTCTGCCTTCTGTTATTCTAGGTTTATATATTATTACAGATCCATATGGATGGTCACGCGGACTAAATGTCAAGCTCATCTAGTTTTATCTGTCGGTGACGTGAAGGCAGGGATCCAAATTTCACCCGGGTGTACTTGGAGTGTTTTTGGTTCTATTGTTTTCCACTTTCCGCACACGCAAATGCGGATACTTTCCCTCTAAATTAAAACTTATTCGTGCCTAGTCAATTAATGTGATTAAATGTTCATGGTCCGGACGGGTAGTAAGACGCACGAACAAATAGGTACCTACGGTTTGTTGATAATAGCACGCTGGTATTATTCAAACGTAGCCTACATAATTTTTTTTTAAATAGTTTGAAGAGATTTCTGATGATAGAAAGACTCTTGCTTGGAAACCTAGAACAGACGCAGAGCATCATGAACCGAGAAACTTGTGACATTAATAGAAAACTCGATGGCAAGCTTCAGTGACAAAAAAATAATAATTAAAAATACACAAAGAATGGAGTGACGCACGAGAACATTGCCTTATACGACTTCGTTTCGACCGTTGATAAATTTGCATCGTGCATGTATGTGCCTATCTATCCTGTGAAAAATTTAATTTATCAATATGTATATTCACCTAGTATAAAGATGACGTAGGCGTTCGAATCCCGGTTGGGTCTATTGAGGGTGATTTTTCCTAAATGTTCTCCCAATCTCCTTCCAAGCAAATTCGAGTAGATTACCGCTAAAAATCCTTATTTCTTCATCCCTACCTGAAGGAACTTTTTTTTGTCAGTCAAAAAAGGTAGTTTTTTTCATCGCCAACTCTTACTACCTGTTCAACTTACTTATAAGAATATTACCCACCTCGGTGGCGTAGTTGGCTAACGCGCTTGTAGTGTTGAGCTCGACTGCTGAGGACGGGGAGATCGAGGTTCGAATCTCAGTCGGGTGAACAGGGGTTGGTTTTACCTAAGTGGCTTTCCACTCTCCCTCCACGCAAATGCGGGTTCATTTCCTCCCATTCAACCTTCCCAATTCCTACATCCATTAACGTAATTAGTACTTAAAGCGTATAACCCGAATGGGTAGTAAGACGCGGTGCTAAATATAAAAATATAAGAATATATCATTATTTTAACGGGGTTGGTAGGTATAAGGTAGCATTTTATAGTTGATCTACCCACATTTACAAAGAAGGAAAATGGAAAATCATTTAAAAAACTACCCATATTACAACCGATCGGGATGATTCAAAACCTCGATTTCCCTTTCTTCGACAGTTCAGGCTATTGCGATAGTGATGCCTTGGACCATTTGACCACCGAGGCTGGTATTGTGTACAACTGATTGACTTTATCACCATTCAATCTGAGTTGGCTGGACGCAACTCAATCGATCCGCTCAAGTCATGTGATCCGCAGCTGCCTCTTTCGATAGATATTAACAATATTTATAAAATAACATTAATAAAACAGTATATGACACCTTAGTTCAGTCAGTAGCGTGTCTGTCTACTGAGCTAAAGGTCCCGAGTTAGATTCCCGGGATGGCCAAGAATCTATCATTGATGAGAATATGGGTTTACCCTTTCACAGTGATAAATTAACGGTCGGGGACTGGATGTTGTGTCTATCCTAGTCTGAAGTTAAATTATAAGAAATATGAAGCTATGATAGGCTTATTATTATACTAGCATCGCGTCTTACTACCTGTTCGGGTTATACGCACTTACGCTAATGTGTAATGGTAGGGTGATTGTGAGAAGAAATGGAGGACCTACAGTTTAACGTGGGATCCGAACCACGGCGGAGGCCTGGCATTCCCCACATTCACAAGTTGTTATTAATATACGTCTTGTCAGTGGTGAAGGAAGGGTTTGGAAATCAGGTAACTCTGTGCCGGGACCGAGGATTGAACCCCGGACCCCTAGCACAGAAGTCCGAGACCTTACCCATAGACCACCAGGTTACCAAGACAGGCGTAGCTTGAATAAAAGACTGACCCAGACCACAGTCTGGAAACAGTAATGGATGTAAAGTAACTAATATACTTAGCACCGCGTCTTACTACCCGTTAGGGTTATACGCTTTAAGTACTAATTACGCTAATGGATTAGGAATTGGGAAGGTTGAATTAGAGGAAGTGAACACGCATTTGCGTAGAGGGAGAGTGGAAAACCATTTAGGAACACACACCCCCCTCCCCCAGTTCACCCGACCGAGATTCGAACCTCGATCTCCCCGTCCTCAGCAGTCGAGCTCAACACGACAAGCGCGTTAGCCAACTACGCCACTGAGGCGAGTTAAAGTAACTAATAAAACAGTAGAATGTTATAAATGTTGACCACAAAAATATATGGTTGTATTTGTTAAACAATGATTTAAATTCGTATTAGCTTACCTAGAGAAAAAACATTTAACTTGTCCTGACTTTTCAACACAAAATAATTGTTCCCTTAATTTCCAGTAGGTAACATTAAAATCGGTAGTATTATGGTTTAAGGGCGGTGTTATACTTATGCGTTTTTACCGGTCCGGCGAATCCGGCCCCATTTGACGGGATTGCCTTAATGAGTCGCATTTGTCCCGGTGGAAAAGATAGTGCATCCCGCCTAGAGCAGTCGAAAAGAGCAGTGAGAAGTAATGATTATAAGTTGAAAACTATTTGTCCTTTTGAAGTCGAAGGATTATCGAAATACTCAGTAGCACGTAAATATTGGGTTCATCCTTTCTAAATTAAACAGGAGTGAAGCAAAAGATTTAATAAATATTGGTCCCGGCACAGATTTATCTGATTACCAAACCCTTCCTATACCTCTGATAAGACATCTTGTGAATGTGTGGAATGCCAGGCCTCCACCGTGGTTCGGATTCCACGTTAAACTGTAGGTCCTCCATTTCATCTCACAATCACCCTACCATTACACATTAGCGTAAGTGCGTTATAACAATATTACATTATTATTCTAAAACGTAAAAGAAATGTTTTTGATTACCACAACATGTCGACAAATTCATTTGATGAATTGCTCAACATATTGTACCCCACATAATCATACAACATTTAGGAACGCAATATGTTCAGAGGAAAGATGGATCATTAGACCTATTAAGGTACGTACAATATTTAACAAGTTTTAAGACTGTTTTTGTGCAATATTTTACAACTTGTTATAAAATCTAGTGAAAAATGTGATAATACAATGCTGTTTTACAACAAGTTATCTGGTATAAGTTTGCCATCCAGTATCGATAAAGATCAAAGAGAAATGTGTGACTTTTGTTTTCTAATATGTTGAACCTGTTACAGGAATGTTTTCATTATGTAACAAGTTGGATAAACTGTTCTCCACACCCCGTAGCTGACGCTAACCTCTCAAGGAGTAGCAAAGAAGTTTTATTATTATTATTATTATTATTAGCACCGCGTCTTACTACCCATTCGGGTTATACGCACTTACGCTAATGTGTAATAGTAGGGTGATAGTGAGATGAAATGAAGGACCTACAGTTTAACGTGGAATCCGAACCACGGTGGAGGCCTGGCATTCCCCACATTCACAAGATGTCTTGTCAGAGGTGAAGGAAGGGTTTGGTAATCTGCCGGGACCTGGGATTGAACCCCGGCCGCCAGCATAGAAGTCTGACACCTTACCCCTAGACCACCAGGTCACCACAACGTCTTACTACCCTTTCGGGTTATACGCTTTAAGTACTAATTACGCTAATGGATTAGGAATTGGGAAGGTTGAATTAGAGGAAGCGAGCCCGCATTTGCGTATAGGGAGAGTGGAAAACTTTTTAGGAACCTCCCCCCAGTTCACCCGACCTAGATTCGAACCTCGATCTTCCCGTTCTCAGCAGTCGAGCAGCTCAACGCGACTAGGAAAACCGCAAATAAAGCAGTATTTTTTAACTATATTTTTTGTCAACTTGGAGGTGATTGAAACCCCTCTCCCTCCCACTCGCCTACGGCCTTGAGTATAACCAACAACCACATGTAACGTCACAATCGCTGTTGGAAACTTAACATGGCAGTTGACCGGTCGTGTGTATAGCGTTGAGGCTGACTGACCTCTGAGCCAGGCGGGAGTTAGTAAATTTTATTTGGAAAAGTGATTGGTACCCGCCGCACTACTGTTAGTTTTGAAAGTTATCCAAGTTCCAAAAAGGTTGGGGACCTCTGGTGTAAACAAACTGATCTTTAGACACCTTCTCCCAAAGTCCTGGTTTTGAATAGATTTATCGATATCGAACATTATGAACGAAGCAAGGAAACGGACTGACACAATCGTAAAGTGTGACCACCTGAATTTTGCCTGAATGTGTCATTGCATCAATCCGGTTGTCCGGTTATCCCGCCACTACGCAGCACGATGAAGCTTCCATTGAGTGCGGCAACACCGCTCTTAGTGTGACAGCTCTCATTTAAAACATTATGTTTCTACAATCCGGTTCAATCGGACCGGTAAAAACGCATTGTATAACATCGTTCTGAGGACAAGCATTTTTCAATTGGTGTGCGGTGGCTCACTAGTGTACCGCGAGAGTTTGGAATAAGAGCAAAAATGACGCGATTAAAAATATATTGGCAATAAACATACCGATTATGTTAAATCCATGATGAACATATTTTTTTTAAATAAAATAACACAATGATAAGAATTTTAGTCATTTAACTTTTGACCACAATCTTAATTCTCGTTTTTTAAAGATATAATTTCTCCTTTAAAAAAAACTTATGGTGTGTCTTGACCATTTTACTGCCCTGTTCAATGTGCCTTGAGTTGTTAGAGGTTAAACATCGCTGGTTTTAAGGGTCACCCACTTAATAAACAGGAGTGACGAGGATATCGGGGTTAGGATTCCGGTCGGATGTGCTTAGGATGGAATTTTCCTAATTGGTTTTCCATTCTTCCTCCACAAAATTTGAAGGCGCATTTCCTTCAAATTCTACTAAGACAATTTAATTAATAGTTTAGAAAATATTTGATCGACTCAACTATTTCACAGGGTATCCCGAGACGGAATAAAAAAATATATACAGCAACCCTGTCTTGAACATCTCGTTTTATTTCGTAGCAAAATCAAATCTTGCAAATGGGATATTTCTTTATTGGCTTCACCCAACACAGATTCTAAATCTTTTAGTAAATTGACATTAATCAAACTCTCACACATGGCTTTATTTAACTCTCAATTATTAACTACGTGTTGAAACAATAGCTACACAGAATTGCCAACTTAAAAAATGCCAAAATACTAAAACATCTATTGTATTTAATCAAAATAATTAGATAAAAATTATCTTTTATGTGTTTATAGTTAAATAAAGTAATCAACAAAGCTTAACTTTTGCCCTTCTAAGCCCATTAAAATTAAATTTTGAATGTATTAATACATTTAGGGACTATTTATTTCAATGCAAGTGGTTTGTGTGTATCTTTTAGTAAGAAGGCCAAAAAGCTGTGAATCTGATAAAAAGTTATAAATTGATAAATTTAATATTTTATTTGTTTATAACAACAAAAAAACCAAGATTAACCTAACCTAAGACCACTTCTATGGTCTAGTGGTCAAGGTTTCTGGCTACAGATCCAGAGGTCCGGGTTCGATCCCCGGTGTTCTAGATTTTACTGTGATGAAGTGGATCTGGAACGGAGTCCAATTCATCCTCGTGAGAACAAATGAGGAACTATTTGAATGGAAGTGACGGCTACGGTCTAGAAAACCGTGATTAAGGGTCGTAGGGTTCATTGTGCTGACCACATGACACCCTCTATCCTCAAAAGTCGGAACTATCATCGGCCACTCGGTCGGTGTAACTCGATTGCGGGCTTATATCATGTTGTGTGTGTATGTATATATATATATATATATTTATATATATATATTTATATATATTTATATATATATATTTATATTATATATATATATATTTATATGCATAGTTGTCATATGTGTATTCAAAGAGTTATTTAATTAGTTATTTAAAAAACGAAACAAAATATTTTAATATCTGACTTTTATTTCTTGTGTTTAATATAATTATTAAAATAATCGTCGGATATTTTTATGATAAAAAAAAATCTCAGAAGGAAGCGTAAACGTTCTTAACCCGGCAGACGCGTTCAACAGGTGTCGCCTGACATCACCTACCTTGGCTTGGAACGGAATCCCGTGTTGGAATGCTTCGTCCGGATGGAGAGGTATCCTGGTGTCATAGTCGTCGTTCTGCACCAGGTTATATTGCTTCTTCGACGGCATGGCTGCTCTCAACTTCACACGAGATCAAACACCGCACACACACACACACACACCACTTCAGGATACACACTCCGCGTGTATATCGTTCATTCGCACAGACTTGCGTGAGATATCTGTCACCCATGACTCGACGTACCTACGACACACCACACTCTACTTGATTTGTGACCTCACGACGTGAAGGCGTCATCGCTATATGACTCGTACGACGGTAACTTCGTAGAACTCCCTCCTAGATGACGTGTCATAAGGAATGGATAGCCAACAAAGAGATCAAAATGCACGATTTCAACAATAAATAAAAGTACCGTCTTGTTTTCCACTTGCACTCTCGCTTGGGTAGATCTGGCAACGCTGCCTCTTCTCACCCCTCCTATCCTTTCCCTTTTTTTATTTTTTATTCTTCTCAGAGCTTCGTCAGTCCGACATAAACCGAAATAGCCGCGCCGTTGTTGCTTTGCTGTCTCCCTCTTTTCTTTCGTAGTCCTTTACAAAGATAATATAACCAACATATCTGCAGCTCACAAAACACACCGAATAATAAAAAATAAAAAATGACAATTTTTCCTATGTATCGGGTGAGGGGGTGGGGGGATACCTGTTACCTCAGCTAAAGAAACAACCTCTTGCGTGAGGTTGAAGGCCAAGCAGAGATGGGATCTTTCGAATATGGAGATGCTGAGATGGGCGACAAATTGCGTTGAACAAACTTATAACACAATACTAGCACAACAATGTAATATGTAAGTGAGTTTCGTGCTTATTCTACCGTTGATGTCTATTTTTAAAGTAGTTCTTGTATAAAATCACTCCTATTTAGATAACACATTGTTAGGAAATTAACAATGTATTTATTAGCTATGAATTGAATGGTTGCTATACAACTAGTGTTAAACTAGTATTATTACAGGAAATAATTGAAAGTTTCAATAACCAATTTGAATTTCGAAGGTTCCTTATCAAACAACAATTAACACTGAGCATCACATGTTCATTGATAAACTCTTCAAATTACACTACATTTAAAAGCTCAATTAGTTATTGTAACACACTAGAATATATAATGCCTTCCTCAGTACATACTTCGCGAATTAGTAAAAGTGCTTAATAGTTTCCCGAAAGGAGGGTTTGACTCGCGACCCTCCCGGACCAACGCGCCGCAAGTACCGGTCTAAGCAGCGAGGTTAGTCAAACTCTGCCAACTCCCGCCTCTAAAAGTCACGTGGGCTGTGAAGCGCGGGGGCAAGTCGAGACGCCTGACATCTAGGGAAGGTTGCTCACACTACCTAGATACGGCCTCGCTGCTTCACTGGTAAAAAAAATTTAATTAGCTTTATTTAACAGAGTAAGTATCGATATTTTAATTGAACGGGGAGCCAGCCAACCTCAAACTATTAAAAACTAGAATTAAAAGTAATAATTTGAAAAATTAAATGACTTTAATTTTTAAAGTTGAATGTTCTCAAAATATATATTTTTGAAACACATAAAACCAAAATGGTTTCGTAAATATATTCAAATTTACGTATTATTACCATTTGAAACACTAATCAAGTTTGTTCTGTTTTTGAATGTGTGATAGTTTTAATTACCGTGTAAGCTTACATTATTTACCACTCTTAATAATCTCTTGAATTCTCGTTTCGTCGTAATCTAGCCATCGAGACTTGACGAGTATCCGTCATTTGGCCTAAAAGTCATTTGCCTAAAAGTCATTTGGCCTAAAGTATTTGGCCTAAAGTTTTAGGCCAAATTACTTTAGGCTAACTGACTTTAGGCTAAATGACTTTTAGGCCATATGACTTTTAGGCATCTGACTTTTAGGCCAAATGATTTTGAAATTTTAGGCCAACTGACTTTAGGCCTACTGCCGCGTCTCCGACTTGACTGTATTAAGTATATATTTAAATAGTAGCTTCGACCTCCAAAAATAATATTTTAAAAGTTTTTTAAACTTTGGTGATTATAATTATTATTGCACTATAGTTTTATAGAGCTTATTTATTTGAAAAAAAAAAGCTAATAATTTAAAATTAACACAAATGAGGGAACAATGGAAGATTTGTGTGGTAATAGTTACACTCTAATCTTCTTAGGAATGGATATATCCGAAGGCTAGAAAAATTTACTAGATCTACTTTCACATATTTATATTTACAGCCATGTGAATATCAGCTGTCCCGTCAGGTAGATATTATCAATCACTACAAAATAATATCAATATTATAGTAAAATATAATCAATCTGACCGTAAAAAATATGTTTGTATGATCTAAAAGTTGTCCCATATGTCCATTCGTAAGAAACTCAAGGTATAGGTAACCCGAGCCGGTGGTCACGCAGTCTAAGTGTCAAGCTCATTTAAATGTTGTATACTGGTTATGGTAAGGATGGGGCTGGAATTCAATTTGGGTGTAATGAGAGTTCTACAAGTTTACTAAAAGTGTTTACACTCTACCTTAATCATCCCTACTCAATTAGTGTGATTAAATTCCCAGACACCTACTTCGGTGGCCGCGTGGTCTAACGCGATACTCTAGCAATAGATTAGACTGCCAATGACAGGGAGATCGAGGCTCAAATCTTGGTCGGATGTATTGAGGGTGGTTTTTCCAACATGGTTTTCCACTTTCCCTCCACGCAAATGCGGTACTCTTCCTTTAAATATAACCTTATTAATCCCTTAAGATATTAGCGTAATCGTACATAAGCGTAT
>JBCFYV010001001.1:944838-1023616 GCA_039000515.1 Timema cristinae | reverse complement strand
TTTTTGGGTCGAATAATTATGGACCAAATGATTTTTGTGAACTTAACAACATCTTTTTTTGCTAAAGATTTATTTTAGGCCAAATGACTTGGTTTCAATTTATGGTCCCAATAATGTATAACCTAATGCCACGTCCCCTCTATTAAGACAAGTTAACTGTGGCGTCGGAGTTTTGGGAGTGCCGAGTTTTAAGGCGATTGGCCCTTTTCAATTGGCGTGGAAATGCAGAGCCATGGGAACAAACGGTTACCTTCAAGAATGTTTATTGTTTTGCAGTTTTCTTTTCAGAAACGGTTTGTTAAAGACTAGAAGCATGTTGATTAAGTTGTATACACACCGACTAGAAGCATGTTGAATAAGTTGTCTACACACTGACTAGAAAGCATGTTGATTAAGTTGTATACACACCGACTAGACACATGTTGATTAAGTTGTCTACACACTGACTAGAAAGCATGTTGATTAAGTTGTATACACACCGACTAGAAGCATGTTGATTAAGTTGTATACACACCTCCTATATAAATTTAACAGTGATCAAATATCGATAAAATTGACATTTTTCAATAGAAAACTCCCTGCTTCATAACAAAAAATAAGAAAACGTAACCATTAATAAACATCGATACATTATCTTAGAATGGGTGTTGGAAATATTAACATAAACATTTCACTCGTTTTCGAGAAAACTGATATTTTCAAAAGTATGATTTTTCCGGAAGACCTGTCCAGTAGCTAGCGCCATCTATGGTTTCCATGATCCATCTGTTCTCGTTGGCCGGAAGGATACTTTGGTTGGTTGTGAAGCCACGCCACGCCACGCCTTTCACCCTCCCGCCCACCATCCCACAAAATAGGTTTTAGACTTGCACTCGACAGGGCCAAGGGCCTTAACTGTGATATGATGGGCACAGGTTAATGTGACGCTTGTATTTTACCCCATATCCTAAAGTGAGGATGGATATGTGAGATGTGCACAGATCATTCGACGGAATTGTGTAAACAGGAAGGAAAGGGAGTGATAGATAAATACTTCTACTTTTTTATCTTCGGTTGGCCGCCACCACTTCCACTGGAGACATATCCTTTGTGAAAGGCTGCAGAGAGCTAGAGATGGACATTTTACCCCAAGTGGCGTCTTGCGGCATAGTAAGTAGGTGAAAGGGTTGGGTTTTAGGAGGGGGAATCTAGAGCCTATTAAACCAGAAATAGTGTGTTAAGGGAAGAGAAGGAGGTGGCGGGTAATGGTTGGTAAAATTTGCCAAAGAAACTAAATTCAAACAAATATTGGCAACTAGAGATACATATTTGAGAAATTAAACTTCGGTTATCTCGATTGCGTTGTTACATTTAAATATCTATAATCTGCTTCGGTGGCTGCATGATCTAAAGCATCACTTTCGCAATATATTGGAATGTCGATGTGGGAAATATCGAGGCTCGAATCCCAGTCGGGTGTACTGAGGGTATTTTTTCCTAAATGGTTTTCTATTCTACCTCCACGCAAATGCGGAAACATTTGATCTAAATTAAACCTTCTTCATTCCTAAACTATTATAGTAGGACCTAATTAGTAAATATGTGCATTGCCCGGACGGGTAGTATAACGAGCTTTAAAAAAATATAGTGTCTCAAATATTAGTCTCCAAGCCGAATCTGCTGCAACTCTCAATATCTATTTCAAAAAATGTTTTGACTAAATGATTAAGACTAACTAATATATAATTAAAATACCACCTTAATTTTTTAAGCCCACCACACATTGCACACAGGGCAGGCGCAGCAGAGAAACACGTGATGCAGAGTATATGTCATCTGTGTTAAGTGTTTTTATGGTTGGTTTACCGCACAATGGTCAGAGCACAGGCGTGCCTTTGGTTGTAGTAGGCGTACAATTTGCACGTGTCCTCTGCACATGCACCACGCAGTTTTAAGCACTGCTAGTTTTTCTTCACTTTCAGCGTTGCGTTCTTGCCTTGTGTTTTCATTTTCAATCAGTTGATAAACTTCATCAAACTGAATTCTATTCAGTCGGCATGATTTCATAAAAACCCATGTCTGGAACATCCGATGATAACATTATCTCAACGCGGGTTTCTCTTTTTTCCTATGTACACACATATCCAATTCATCTTCTTTCTTTTTATTTACTAACAGAGTAGAGTTACACTAAGTTATTAAATTCCGAGTCTAACTCGGAATATAAATATAACAGAAAGCTCCTATAATTCCCATGCCATTTCACTTGCGGCGTTGAAAACTGTCTGAGGGTTGGTTTCAATATGTGGTTCCTAGCTGGAACCACTTCTCGTGCTATGCCTGCCCTGCGTGCAATATGCATCGCGCTCAGCTCCGTATATCACCACAAAACTCGAGCATTCTTTTTCTCCCCGTAGTACGCTCAAACACATTCCTTCCCAGCTCGGCATCTGTTTAACCAAATCGTAATAATACCGCAGGTGCAACAGGAAGTCCTTGTCTAAAAGAGTAGCTTTGTGAATTCGCCATGCGGTAACAATGGGGCAAGCCATGTGCGTCAGGTGGCAATACGATGTGAAAATACTCCACGAACCACTCGCTAATTTAATCACAGAAATGTCGTGACGCTATCTGCTATTTAGCGGAATCAAGGCAACTGTTTAGGGGTCACACATAAACCACGTCACGCAGCAAAGACGGGAGTAGTGGTGAGCTCTAATGTCTACATGGTGTTACATGGCTAGGATGGTGGGTACATCCCAATGTTATGTAACTTAAATTCTAATGGCGGGAAAATAATATTAGTTTTGTTTTCCTCGTTAGTAGGTAAACATACTTATAGACAACTTACGATTCTTAGTTGTATTATATCCGAGTCAAAAGTTACGTAGCACAGTTTGAAGGGGTCAGGAGTCATACAAAGTGTCTACTTTGTGTTACATAAGGGAGAAAAGGAGTAAAAAAAGGTAATAAAAAAGAGTTACCAGGTTAATGGATGACACCTTAGTTCAGGGGTCTCCAAACATTTTGCTATGCGGGCCACATAATACGAGTATATTTTACACATTTTTGTGGCTCAAGTTACGTTCACCTGTTCTTCAAGTAGCATTATTTTTGCCTTGACATTCACAAATAGATCATAAATCAAATTTGTTTCAATAAGCAAATTTAGATTCAAGTCATATGGCCGGTCACGTCTGTAAAAAATGCCACTTTCCAAAGCCAGTCATTGTTTGATAAAATTGATTGACGTTGATTCTTCTCTGCGAGAAATGAATCAATTTGTATGTAATAATTTATATTTATAATAATTAGTCAATATAATTACTTATTTTTTTAAATTAGATAACATCTTTCGGGACTTTCCTTTTATAACCTTCTGCCGGGAGACTTGGAACTGCATAAAATCGTCTCAGTCAAGCCATTCTTTTGTAGGTATAAGGAATGGCACCTGCGACTGAAAATGAGGGTTTGCAATTCCGACAGCTCTGGCTTGGTGTCGTGGGGGGAAACACACGTGTGGATAGGAATTGGACAAGTCAAATATATTGCGTGGTTAAGAAATATCAAAGATAAACAATTAATTTGTTTTTTGATAAAATCTTGGAACGGGCCGGATATCATTTTATGGTGGGCCGGATGTGGCACATGAACCGTAGTTTGGAGACCCCTGCCTTAGTTCATGTAGAGTCCATTTCTTAGGTAGGACTACCTAACACCTTATTTGGCAGCAAGAAAAGTTACTAGATGGGTTGCCAAAGTGGGCTTAGAAGGGTGTTAGGAGACAAGAGGGCGCCAGAGGTGTGATCTTAGATTCCTGCTAAGTGACTTTAAATCTGACATTGGAGAAATTTTATCACTTCACCAAGCCCATTCATCGCATTAAGAAATTACTGAATAGTGAGATAATTATTAAATGTGGTAGCTAATAGATTCGTTATGTAACTATCAGACTTTAAAAAGTTGTTGCCACTGAAGAAATTTAACCAATATTGTTTAGTTATTTGACTAATTAAACTAGAAGAGCTTGAATTTGATTTGGAATAAATTGATCATTAAATGTTACCGTTATCAGTTGTATCGAGTTATTTCCCTCCTCAGTGGGTCATTAAAAACCGCTATTCTAAATAATGATTTTAATAGTGTAGAGAGCACTTGAGATGAGTTATGTAAACAAGGGGGCGGTAGGTCGAAAAGTTTGGGAACCAGTGATCTATACCTAGATTGTTTTACAAATGAACATATTTTTTGCGGTTAACGATGATAACATGTCACACTATATTATTAGTGTTATTTTATAGATAGGCCTATAGATAATATTTATCAAAAGTGACAAGTACATCACATGACTTGACGTATTAATTCAAGAGAAAAAATTAGTGACTTTTTTTAGCAGTCAGATATGTAAGAAAATTGGGGTATACTTTCACGTATTCATACGTCAAGTCATGTCATATCAAAACCTGTAAAAACAACTATAATACAGTAATATGTTATAAATGTTGAACGCAAAGAAAAAGTGTATATTTTCTATAAGACGCTTTCTTTGAAAATTGGACTCTGTTCGCAACTCTACCCCACTCTTAGTGAAACAATCGATTACTCAGGAAGTATTTCTGATTTCGCTTATCTGGCATGATTCATGGCACAACAACTTTGTCGACATCTGTTCGGTTATTTTTCAGTTAGTGTAGGAGCTAACGTGAAGTTTCAACCCAGCTCGTTACCATAGTAGGAATTAGCCTACAGTAACCCCATGGCTTCTTTGGTGCTGACTGACAGCTCACAGCTAATTTCTGACAGTCAACATTTAGGTATATACCTACATTTTGACCGTCAGAAGAGACAGCTGCTAAACACATGTTTTTGCAGATCACATGGTTCGGCGTATGGCTACATAATTTGGTCTGGTATCTTTTTAAAGCTGTCAGCTGTGAGCTGTCAGTCAGTACCAAAGAAGCCATGGGGCTACTGTAGCTTTGGTTACAGATACGGCCGTCTCTGGATAGATCTTTCAACTAAATTAAACATAGTTGAAAAATAACCCTTGAACAAGAGATTATAACCTGGGATCTTTGGCTTGGCACGCCAATGGTCTACCACTGAGCTATCCAGGAATCGTCTTCACCAAGTTTTTCTAATATATATAATGTCCATCACAGCTGGGATGTCCGCACTTTAATAATTACAATAATGGGGTAGTAAGAAATGAGAATAATAATTTAGAGTAAGTGCATCCACATATGCGTGGAGGAAAGGGTGGAGCGCCAACAAAATAAAAAGTCCCTCATTATACCCATCCAGGATTATAACCCTGACCTCGTCAGCGTCAAACCAGACCAGGCGAGGCTAGCGCCTTAGCCTATGTGAACACAGACGCGGGTCTCCGAAGAAGGAAAAAAGTATTATAAACTAGTAGATCCAACGCGAGGAGGAAGGCAAGAGCATAGAATTGACGGGTTCTGGAGTCCCCTGGAATTTGATGGGTGTCCCCCCTAAGGGGTAGGTACACAAACTTTAAATGGCTAAACTGTAAAGATGTAGCAACATTTTCTAGCGGAACCCCCCCTAAATAAATTAGCTTTCTACGACCTTGAGCGGTGAGGGAGGGCGGGATAATGACTTGATCTAATGGGTTTTGTTAGGGATTAGGTGTAACTTATAAAGGGAATGCGCCCGCATTATTGTGGAGAGTGCGAGATGGTGTGTTGAGACGAACTCTGAACACATTCAGAGAACGCGCAAAACAGTTTTCATCAATTGAAACTAAATTATTCCGGTCGTCGTGTGTTTGATAAGTTACCTTCAGACAGGATACTTTTAAGTGGTAAATAACCGAGATACTCGGACGGGTTGCCAGCGGAATACAAAAAAAGGCGGCCTCTGTGCTAAGGTCTTAGTCAGGGCCGGCTTTATCGACGGTGTAGCCAGTGCATTTGCACGGGGCGACAAGTTTTGAAGGGCGACAAAAATGTAGGAAATTGAAAATTAATAAGTTATGAAAATAATTTATTGGGAAAAACTGTTTTTCCCTCCTTGTCAAAGAACCTCTCCAAATCACCTGTTATGCGTATTTTAAAACCATACAAGCAAAGAGGATACAAAGTTAATTGCCTGCATCATCTTCTAGGTTTGACAACTGTTGGTTGGATACATTTACGGATTGATAAAATATCGATGGTATTTAAATAAATTATTATTATTATTATTATTATTATTATTATTAGCACCGCGTCTTACTACCCGTTCGGGTTGTACGCTCTTACGCTAATGTGTAATGGAAGGGTGATTGTGAGATGAAATGGAGGACCTACAGTTTAACGTGGAATCCGAACCACGGTGGAGGCCTGGCATTCCCCACATTCACAAGATGTCTTGTCAGAGGTGAAGGAAGGGTTTGGAAATCAGATAAATCTGTGCCGGGACCGAGGATTAAACCCCGGCCGCCAGCATAGAAGTCTGACACCTTACCCCTAGACCACCAGGTCACCTGATTTAAATAAAGATATATACATTCAACATATATACCTTAAAATGAATAAAAAATATTAATATGACTCTATAGATCCTAAAAAATTCCTCTAAAAAGACGCAAGCCAAGAAAATATAACCCACAATTCCCAAATGAAAAAAAAACTATGTACTTTATATTTCTACAGCCAGGTGATTATGAACAAAATTTATGAGAGCAGTGTACGAGTATGTGATAAATCAATAAAAATATGATGTGAGGAATGCCAGGCCTCCACAGTGGTTCGGATTCCACGTTAAACTGTAGGTCCTCCATTTCATTTCACAATCACCCTACCATTACACATTAGCGTAAGTGCGTATAACCCGAACGGGTAGTAAGACGCGGTGCTAATAATAATAATAATAATAATAATATTACATCATAAATATCCAGTCCTGGTGATAAGTGTGTTTATCTATTGTTTTGCTTATTTTACAGAACCAAGGTGCTCCATTGGTTATTAAACGATACATTTTATATTTTGGTTTTGATTATTATGTTTTTTAAACAAATTTTAACCTACAAATAGATGTCCGATAAGAGACAAACTACCAGGTGCAAAGAATCACAAACGGAAATCGGAAAAAGACAAAAACAAAGCGGAGATTTGTACAAATAGCTAAAAACTATAAATGGTTAGCTTATTCTTTAATTAATTTATGAATTGTTATTAATGATACTAGTTAAAAATTAAAGGTCATTGGTCATAGATCTTGGAAGCGTACTTATATTTAACATAATGACTTTTAAAATGTTAAGTGTTAATTTGAGGATTAAGTGGGATAGAAAAATTCCTAGGGCGAGTCCTGGTCCTAGCTTTAATAAGAGTCTTGTTATGTATTGTAACTGGAGTTCTATTTATTTGAGTATAAATAGTTGAACATAGCTATTAGATGAATAGGCATATCTTGGCTGTGTTTAGAACTAATCCCAGCTATCGGTGGGATATAGTTCCTTCACGAAACAGACTTGATATTACGAAGACCGTGCATTCATAGCTACTACCTCTGTGACGCACAAGACAAACATACACCTTGTGTAAATGAACGAACGTTACAGGATGGTACGGATTGTAGATGTCAAACTCGCTTTGCTCGTTGGGGGCTCCGTCCCCAAATCCCCGGTGAGTTTTCTTTGCAAGTGGATGTAAACTAATGTAATTCCAGAGCCATTTTTTTGATAGGTCTTATTGTTTAGCCACAAGATACCTCCAAGATAAGTCCTTCACACCGACTTTAAAGTTGCTCCGTCATTTTGATTTTTTTTTAGGGAGTTAAACATTAATTTTTTTTAACTTTTTGGAATTTTCCCGTCGGTTACAGGCTAGAAGCTAGAAGTTTGCAAAATTTCAAGTTTCTAGCTCGTCTGGAAGTAAGTAAACATTAATGTCAGTGAGTGAGTCAGTCATGTGGCTTTGTAGTAGAATAATAATTAGATAGGCCCTACATTCTCACTTTGTGAATTCCGTCTACCCTGAAATATAGCACGCAGTCTTACCTTGATGGACTATCAGGTCCACTCAGAGGAATCAAGGGCCCCCTTTCACACAAAATAGTAACTAATACAATGTAACTTATCTAATTTTATTTCTCAAGTTGTGTAGGCCTACATTTTTTTTAATGTTTCCTTAAGCCAACAAGCTATGCACATTATAAAAACGTTTCTCTTGATATAGGTTGGACCCAACGGGTCACTTTTCGGGAGGGGGTGGGGGATGTGACAAACGTCGCAAGGCCAGAAATTCGCCACTGTTAACCGAGAGCACAAAGGCCCATTGCCCCTTGATATATGTGTGTGTGTATGTATATTGTTACGTCATTGAAGGAAAAGTGTTGCGGAATGCATAACATGTTGGTTCTGTATCCGTATTCATCCGCCTTTCAAATTATGTTTAGTTTCTTTGAAAAATATAGTCACTATCGAATCTAATGAATGATTCGATGTTTTTAGTTTATCCTATTATTTCACAGTATGAAAGTGAGTGACGATCAGATTCGCTACTAACATCTCCCACATGTGTAATGTGTGCTCAAGGACGTTTGGATCAAATCTAGACAAGGTCATTTTGGCCAAGAACAGTTTTTCTGTCCCTTTCTTTATTTATTTTTTTTGCCATTGTTCAAGAGTCAATAAATTGCAAAAGATAATGTTTTATTTAAAGAACTGTAACCTGTATCCTTTAGTGGCTTCGGAACCGGAGGGGCCAAGGGGGGTTTAGGTTGTCCTCCTTTTGAAAAAATCCCCCCATGGAATTAATTTGACCCCCTTCTTGCTCCCTCTAGATTTAGGCCTATTTTATTCCGCTAAAATGTTATCTAATATGATAAGATTAATAAAAAAAAAGCTCAAAATAACTTCTATAGGCAACTAATTTTTAAACAATTTCCTGAAAAGGATTACTCCGAATAGCTTCCAGATGCATCTAGTTTTCAAACATTTGCTTGGAAGGGATTAATCCAAATAATTTCTAGAGTCATTTAATTTTCAAAAACTATATTTGGGAGGAAGACTCCAAATAGCTTCAAGGAGTAGCAAATTTTCAAACAACTCTCAGAGGAAAGGACCTTTAGAAAGCGGGGCGGGGGACTGGGACAAAAGTTCGCCCCTCCCCTACACAAATTATATTCTGCAACCTCTGATATTCAGGGGTTTAATTTCTTAGACGCCCACCCCACTTACCTCCCTCATCCCACATACGACAGTGATTCTATGACAAAGTCTGTAGGTAATAGTTATCAAAACCTAACTAGATGCAACTGTAGTACTGCTCTGACCTTGCGGGTGTGAAGCTGTGAACAGAACCAAGACATGTTTGACCACTCCATTGAGCCGCTCACCAAGCGGAGACGGTCAATGTCTACACAGCCTTTGCTGTTAGACAGGTACAATGGTCCACTCAAGAGGGGGAGCGGAAACAAACATTGTTGCCATATTTACTTTCAAGAAGGCAAAGAGTGCAGTTGCAGATAGTTCTGTGATCTCAATCAACTATGAGTGACCAGCTTTCAATTTTGGAAAGTCTGTATGTTTATGAATCGCGTCTCACTACTCTTTCGTAAAATAATGGGCTAGGGATGGAGACATTAAAATAAAGAGGAAATGTACCCGCATGTGCGTAATGAGGAAGAATGAGAAGCCATTTAGTAAAACCACCCTCAGTAAAACCGACCAGGGTTTGAGCTCTAATCTACCTGTCATGTTTTACTGTTAATTTCTAGTTAGCTTAGTAAAAAGTAGATCGGTATCATCATCATCATCATCAACTGTTTCCAGCTTGTGGCCGAGTCAGTCATAAAGTGCCTTAAAACCTTTATCATATTTTATGAAAGAAATATGTTTCTTTTAGTAGGCCTAGTGACAATATTTTTTATAAAATAAATTACAGTTTAATAACGCCGGAATGTTTTTACAACACAGATGCTGAGTATCAGGAAGACATCAGCACAGACAGGGCACAACGATTGTTTGGACAATATGTGGAGGGCCGACTTGATTTACGTCATCCAGGAGTTACATCTCCTGGCGCCAGGAAATGTGGATGCCGGAAGTAGTCCCAAGAGGCATGACGGGAGGAATTGCTTTGGTCGACCCCACAAGGCCGCACTGAACATACAGGAAACACGTGACCACGACCAACCGCAATACTCCAAGTCCACTGTTGACATGACGGGACTATACCGGAGAGGGATATCAGCGGTCAAACCTTTGTGCGGAAGTTAGTAAAAATGATATGTAAGGCCCGGATGTGTATTTAAATGAACGAGTGTAGAGAGGTCCTGATATAACTTGACAATTTGATATTTCATCTGTCAGTCCTTTTGTTCCACAATAATTGTCAAATGTGTGGACCAATTTTATCTCAATTTTGCAAGGACATTCTTTGAACCTATGCCGAACTACCGTATGTATGTACTTAGTTTTGCAATCTATATTTAAATATATCTATATATCTTATAAAAAAAGTACCGTGACAAGTGGACAAGTGAAACTGGACAGGAAACACAAAAACAAACAACCAAACATACATGTGTCCCATTTGATCTTGTTTCCGAGCTATAGCCATGCATGTAATCCAGTAACGCGGAACTGTTTAACATTATAGAAAATGCTCAAAATGGCCATTATAGGCCTGAATTCAAGTATGCAGTCGTTTCGTAGAATGCCGCAGTGCCACACCCTTTCAAAAATGCATTGCATTACAATAAAGGCCAAAGATGGCAATTTTGAGTACTTTCTATAGTACTAAGCATCTTCACATTACCGTAATACAAACATTGATATAACTTGGAAACAAAGTCAAATGGGACACGTCTTAAATAAAGGTGTATTTCTAGATGTCACCCTCTGCCTTCTGTTATTCTAGGTTTATATATTATTACAGATCCATATGGATGGTCACGCGGACTAAATGTCAAGCTCATCTAGTTTTATCTGTCGGTGACGTGAAGGCAGGGATCCAAATTTCACCCGGGTGTACTTGGAGTGTTTTTGGTTCTATTGTTTTCCACTTTCCGCACACGCAAATGCGGATACTTTCCCTCTAAATTAAAACTTATTCGTGCCTAGTCAATTAATGTGATTAAATGTTCATGGCCTGACGGGTAGTAAGACGCACGAACAAATAGGTACCTACGGTTTGTTGATAATAGAACGCTGGTATTATTAAAACGTAGCCTACATAAATTTTTTTTTAAATAGTTTGAAGAGATTTCTGATGATAGAAAGACTCTTGCTTGGAAACCTAGAACAGACGCAGAGCATCATGAACCGAGAAACTTGTGACATTAATAGAAAACTCGATGGCAAGCTTCAGTGGCAAAAAAATAATAATTAAAAATACACAAAGAATGGAGTGACGCCCGAGAACATTGCCTTATACGACTTCGTTTCGACCGTTGATAAATTTGCATCGTGCATGAATGTGCCTATCTATCCTGTGAAAAATTTAATTTATCAATATGTATATTCACCTAGTATAAAGATTACGTAGGCGTTCGAATCCCGGTTGGGTCTATTGAGGGTGATTTTTCCTAAATGTTCTCCCAATCTCCTTCCAAGCAAATTCGAGTAGATTACCGCTAAAAATCCTTATTTCTTCATCCCTACCTGAAGGAACTTTTTTTTGTCAGTCAAAAAAGGTTGTTTTTTTCATCGCCACCTCTTACTACCTGTTCAACTTACTTATAAGAATATTACCCACCTCGGTGGCGTAGTTGGCTAACGCGCTTGTAGTGTTGAGCTCGACTGCTGAGGACGGGGAGACCGAGGTTCGAATCTCAGTCGGGTGAACAGGGGTTGGTTTTACCTAAGTGGTTTTCCACTCTCCCTCCACGCAAATGCGGGTTCATTTCCTCCCATTCAACCTTCCCAATTCCTAAATCCATTAACGTAATTAGTACTTAAAGCGTATAACCCGAATGGGTAGTAAGACGCGGTGCTAAATATAAAAATATAAGAATATATCATTATTTTAACGGGGTTGGTAGGTATAAGGTAGCATTTTATAGTTGATCTACCCACATTTACAAAGACGGAAAATGGAAAATCATTTAAAAAACTACCCATATTACAACCGATCGGGATGATTCAAAACCTCGATTTCCCTTTCTTCGACAGTTCAGGCTATTGCGATAGTGATGCCTTGGACCATTTGACCACCGAGGCTGGTATTGTGTACAACTGATTGACTTTATCACCATTCAATCTGAGTTGGCTGGACGCAACTCAATCGATCCGCTCAAGTCATGTGATCCGCAGCTGCCTCTTTCGATAGATATTAACAATATTTATAAAATAACATTAATAAAACAGTATATGACACCTTAGTTCAGTCAGTAGCGTGTCTGTCTACTGAGCTAAAGGTCCCGAGTTAGATTCCCGGGATGGCCAAGAATCTATCATTGATGAGAATATGGGTTTACCCTTTCACAGTGATAAATTAACGGTCGGGGACTGGATGTTGTGTCTATCCTAGTCTGAAGTTAAATTATAAGAAATATGAAGCTATGATAGGCTTATTATTACTAGCATCGCGTCTTACTACCTGTTCGGGTTATACGCACTTACGCTAATGTGTAATGGTAGGGTGATTGTGAGAAGAAATGGAGGACCTACAGTTTAACGTGGGATCCGAACCACGGCGGAGGCCTGGCATTCCCCACATTCACAAGTTGTTATTAATATACGTCTTGTCAGTGGTGAAGGAAGGGTTTGGAAATCAGGTAACTCTGTGCCGGGACCGAGGATTGAACCCCGGACCCCTAGCACAGAAGTCCGAGACCTTACCCATAGACCACCAGGTTACCAAGACAGGCGTAGCTTGAATAAAAGACTGACCCAGACCACAGTCTGGAAACAGTAATGGATGTAAAGTAACTAATATACTTAGCACCGCGTCTTACTACCCGTTAGGGTTATACGCTTTAAGTACTAATTACGCTAATGGATTAGGAATTGGGAAGGTTGAATTAGAGGAAGTGAACACGCATTTGCGTAGAGGGAGAGTGGAAAACCATTTAGGAACACACACCCCCCTCCCCCAGTTCACCCGACCGAGATTCGAACCTCGATCTCCCCGTCCTCAGCAGTCGAGCTCAACACGACAAGCGCGTTAGCCAACTACGCCACTGAGGCGAGTTAAAGTAACTAATAAAACAGTAGAATGTTATAAATGTTGACCACAAAAATATATGGTTGTATTTGTTAAACAATGATTTAAATTCGTATTAGCTTACCTAGAGAAAAAACATTTAACTTGTCCTGACTTTTCAACACAAAATAATTGTTCCCTTAATTTCCAGTAGGTAACATTAAAATCGGTAGTATTATGGTTTAAGGGCGGTGTTATACTTATGCGTTTTTACCGGTCCGGCGAATCCGGCCCCATTTGACGGGATTGCCTTAATGAGTCGCATTTGTCCCGGTGGAAAAGATAGTGCATCCCGCCTAGAGCAGTCGAAAAGAGCAGTGAGAAGTAATGATTTATAAGTTGAAAACTATTTGTCCTTTTGAAGTCGAAGGATTATCGAAATACTCAGTAGCACGTAAATATTGGGTTCATCCTTTCTAAATTAAACAGGAGTGAAGCAAAAGATTTAATAAATATTGGTCCCGGCACAGATTTATCTGATTACCAAACCCTTCCTATACCTCTGATAAGACATCTTGTGAATGTGTGGAATGCCAGGCCTCCACCGTGGTTCGGATTCCACGTTAAACTGTAGGTCCTCCATTTCATCTCACAATCACCCTACCATTACACATTAGCGTAAGTGCGTATAACAATATTACATTATTATTCTAAAACGTAAAAGAAATGTTTTTGATTACCACAACATGTCGACAAATTCATTTGATGAATTGCTCAACATATTGTACCCCCACATAATCATACAACATTTAGGAACGCAATATGTTCAGAGGAAAGATGGATCATTAGACCTATATTAAGGTACGTACAATATTTAACAAGTTTTAAGACTGTTTTTGTGCAATATTTTACAACTTGTTATAAAATCTAGTGAAAAATGTGATAATACAATGCTGTTTTACAACAAGTTATCTGGTATAAGTTTGCCATCCAGTATCGATAAAGATCAAAGAGAAATGTGTGACTTTTGTTTTCTAATATGTTGAACCTGTTACAGGAATGTTTTCATTATGTAACAAGTTGGATAAACTGTTCTCCACACCCCGTAGCTGACGCTAACCTCTCAAGGAGTAGCAAAGAAGTTTTATTATTATTATTATTATTATTAGCACCGCGTCTTACTACCCATTCGGGTTATACGCACTTACGCTAATGTGTAATAGTAGGGTGATAGTGAGATGAAATGAAGGACCTACAGTTTAACGTGGAATCCGAACCACGGTGGAGGCCTGGCATTCCCCACATTCACAAGATGTCTTGTCAGAGGTGAAGGAAGGGTTTGGTAATCTGCCGGGACCTGGGATTGAACCCCGGCCGCCAGCATAGAAGTCTGACACCTTACCCCTAGACCACCAGGTCACCACAACGTCTTACTACCCTTTCGGGTTATACGCTTTAAGTACTAATTACGCTAATGGATTAGGAATTGGGAAGGTTGAATTAGAGGAAGCGAGCCCGCATTTGCGTATAGGGAGAGTGGAAAACTTTTTAGGAACCTCCCCCCAGTTCACCCGACCTAGATTCGAACCTCGATCTTCCCGTTCTCAGCAGTCGAGCAGCTCAACGCGACTAGGAAAACCGCAAATAAAGCAGTATTTTTTAACTATATTTTTTGTCAACTTGGAGGTGATTGAAACCCCTCCTCCCTCCCACTCGCCTACGGCCTTGAGTATAACCAACAACCACATGTAACGTCACAATCGCTGTTGGAAACTTAACATGGCAGTTGACCGGTCGTGTGTATAGCGTTGAGGCTGACTGACCTCTGAGCCAGGCGGGAGTTAGTAAATTTTATTTGGAAAAGTGATTGGTACCCGCCGCACTACTGTTAGTTTTGAAAGTTATCCAAGTTCCAAAAAGGTTGGGGACCTCTGGTGTAAACAAACTGATCTTTAGACACCTTCTCCCAAAGTCCTGGTTTTGAATAGATTTATCGATATCGAACATTATGAACGAAGCAAGGAAACGGACTGACACAATCGTAAAGTGTGACCACCTGAATTTTGCCTGAATGTGTCATTGCATCAATCCGGTTGTCCGGTTATCCCGCCACTACGCAGCACGATGAAGCTTCCATTGAGTGCGGCAACACCGCTCTTAGTGTGACAGCTCTCATTTAAAACATTATGTTTCTACAATCCGGTTCAATCGGACCGGTAAAAACGCATTGTATAACATCGTTCTGAGGACAAGCATTTTTCAATTGGTGTGCGGTGGCTCACTAGTGTACCGCGGGAGTTTGGAATAAGAGCAAAAATGACGCGATTAAAAATATATTGGCAATAAACATACCGATTATGTTAAATCCATGATGAACATATTTTTTTAAATAAAATAACACAATGATAAGAATTTTAGTTATTTAACTTTTGACCACAATCTTAATTCTCGTTTTTTAAAGATATAATTTCTCCTTTAAAAAAACTTATGGTGTGTCTTGACCATTTTACTGCCCTGTTCAATGTGCCTTGAGTTGTTAGAGGTTAAACATCGCTGGTTTTAAGGGGTCACCCACTTAATAAACAGGAGTGACGAGGATATCGGGGTTAGGATTCCGGTCGGATGTGCTTAGGATGGAATTTTCTAATTGGTTTTCCATTCTTCCTCCACAAAATTTGAAAGAGCATTTCCTTCAAATTCTACTAAGACAATTTAATTAATAGTTTAGAAAATATTTGATCGACTCAACTATTTCACAGGGTATCCCGAGACGGAATAAAAAAATATATACAGCAACCCTGTCTTGAACATCTCGTTTTATTTCGTAGCAAACTCAAATCTTGCAAATGGGATATTTCTTTATTGGCTTCACCCAACACAGATTCTAAATCTTTTAGTAAATTGACATTAATCAAACACTCACACATGGTTTTATTTAACCCTCAATTATAAACTACGTGTTGAAACAATAGATATACACAGAATTGCCAACTTAAAAAATGCCAAAACACTAAAACATCTATTGTATTTAATCAAAATAATTAGATAAAAATTATCTTTTATGTGTTTATAGTTAAATAAAGTAATCAACAAAGCTTAACTTTTACCCTTCTAAGCCCATTAAAATTAAATTTTGAATGTATTAATACATTTAGGGACTATTTATTTCAATGCAAGTTGTTTGTGTGTATCTTTTAGTAAGAAGGCCAAAAAGCTGTGAATCTGATAAAAAGTTATAAATTGATAAATTTAATATTTTATTTGTTTATAACAACAAAAAAACCAAGATTAACCTAACCTAAGACCACTTCTATGGTCTAGTGGTCAAGGTTTCTGGCTACAGATCCAGAGGTCCGGGTTCGATCCCCGGTGCTTCTAGATTTTACTGTGATGAAGTGGATCTGGAACGGAGTCCAATTCATCCTCGTGAGAACAAATGAGGAACTATTTGAATGGAAGTGACGGCTACGGTCTAGAAAACCGTGATTAAGGGTCGTAGGGTTCATTGTGCTGACCACATGACACCCTCTATCCTCATAAAGTCGGAACTATCATCGGCCACTCGGTCGGTGTAACTCGATTGCGGGCTTATATCATGTTGTGTGTGTATGTATATGTATATATATATATATTTATATATATATATATTTATATATTATATATATTTATATATATTTATATTTATATATATATATATATTTATATTTATATGCATAGTTGTCATATGTGTATTCAAAGAGTTATTTAATTAATTATTTAAAAAACGAAACAAAATATTTTAATATCTGACTTTTTTCTTGTGTTTAATATAATTATTAAAATAATCGTCGGATATATTTTATGATAAAAAAATCTCAGAAGGAAGCGTAAACGTTTTTAACCCGGCAGACGCGTTCAACAGGTGTCGCCTGACATCACCTACCTTGGCTTGGAACGGAATCCCGTGTTGGAATGCTTCGTCCGGATGGAGAGGTATCCTGGTGTCATAGTCGTCGTTCTGCACCAGGTTATATTGCTTCTTCGACGGCATGGCTGCTCTCAACTTCACACGAGATCAAACACCGCACACACACACACACACACTTCAGGATACACACTCCGCGTGTATATCGTTCATTCGCACAGACTTGCGTCGAGATATTTGTCACCCATGACTCGACGTACCTACGACACACCACACTCTACTTGATTTGTGACCTCACGACGTGAAGGCGTCATCGCTATATGACTCGTACGACGGTAACTTCGTAGAACTCCCTCCTAGATGACGTGTCATAAGGAATGCGATAGCCAACAAAGAGATCTAAAATGCACGATTTCAACAATAAATAAAAGTACCGGCTTGTTTTCCACTTGCACTCTCGCTTGGGTAGATCTGGCAACGCTGCCTCTTCTCACCCCTCCTATCCTTTCCCTTTTTTTATTTTTTTATTCTTCTCAGAGCTTCGTCAGTCCGACATAAACCGAAATAGCCGCGCCGTTGTTGCTTTGCTGTCTCCCTCTTTTCTTTCGTAGTCCTTTACAAAGATAATATAACCAACATATCTGCAGCTCACAAAACACACCGAATAATAAAAAATAAAAAATGACAATTTTTCCTATGTATCGGGTGAGGGGGTGGGGGGATACCTGTTACCTCAGCTAAAGAAACAACCTCTTGCGTGAGGTTGAAGGCCAAGCAGAGATGGGATCTTTCGAATATGGAGATGCTGAGATGGGCGACAAATTGCGTTGAACAAACTTATAACACAATACTAGCACAACAATGTAATATGTAAGTGAGTTTCGTGCTTATTCTACCGTTGATGTCTATTTTTAAATAGTCCTGTATAAAATCACTCCTATTTAGATAGCACATTGTTAGGAAATTAACAATGTATTTATTAGCTATGAATTGAATGGTTGCTATACAACTAGTGTTAAACTAGTATTATTACAGGAAATAATTGAAAGTTTCAATAACCAATTTGAATTTCGAAGGTTCTTTATCAAACAACAATTAACACTGAGCATCACATGTTCATTGATAAACTCTTCAAATTACACTACATTTAAAAGCTCAATTAGTTATTGTAACACACTAGAATATATAATGCCTTCCTCAGTACATACTTCGCGAATTAGTAAAAGTGCTTAATAGTTTCCCGAAAGGAGGGTTTGACTCGCGACCCTCCCGGACCAACGCGCCGCAAGTACCGGTCTAAGCAGCGAGGTTAGTCAAACTCTGCCAACTCCCGCCTCTAAAAGTCACGTGGGCTGTGAAGCGCGGGGGCAAGTCGAGACGCCTGACATCTAGGGAAGGTTGCTCACACTACCTAGATACGGCCTCGCTGCTTCACTGGTAAAAAAAATTTAATGAGCTTTATTTAACAGAGTAAGTATCGATATTTTAATTGAACGGGGAGCCAGGCCAACCTCAACCTATTAAAAACTAGAATTAAAAGTAATAATTTGAAAAATTAAATGACTTTAATTTTTAAAGTTGAATGTTCTCAAAATATATATTTTTGAAACACATAAAACCAAAATGGTTTCGTAAATATATTCAAATTTACGTATTATTACCATTTGAAACACTAATCAAGTTTGTTCTGTTTTTGAATGTGTGATAGTTTTAATTACCGTGTAAGCTTACATTATTTACCACTCTTAATAATCTCTTGAATTCTCGTTTCGTCGTAATCTAGCCATCGAGACTTGACGAGTATCCGTCATTTGGCCTAGAAGTCATTTAGCCTAAAAGTCATTTGGCCTAAAAGTCATTTGGCCTAAAGGCCAAATGACTTTTAGGCCAAATGACTTTAGGCTAACTGACTTTAGGCCAAATGACTTTTAGGCCATATGACTTTTAGGCGATCTGACTTTTAGGCCAAATGACTTTTAGGCCAAATGAATTTTAGGCCAACTGACTTTAGGCCTACTGCCGCGTCTCCGACTTGACTGTATTAAGTATATATTTAAATAGTAGCTTCGACCTCCAAAAATAATATTTTAAAACGTTTTTTAAACTTTGGTGATTATAATTATTATTGCACTATAGTTTTATAGAGCTTATTTATTTGAAAAAAAAAAAGCTAATAATTTAAAATTAACACAAATGAGGGAACAATGGAAGATTTGTGTGGTAATAGTTACACTCTAATCTTCTTAGGAATGGATATATCCGAAGGCTAGAAAAATTTACTAGATCTACTTTCACATATTTATATTTACAGCCATGTGAATATCAGCTGTCCCGTCAGGTAGATATTATCAATCACTACAAAATAATATCAATATTATAGTAAAATTAATCAATGCTGACCGTAAAAAATATGTTTGTATGATCTAAAAGTTGTCCCATATGTCCATTCGTAAGAAACTCAAGGTATAGGTAACCCGAGCCGGTGGTCACGCAGTCTAAGTGTCAAGCTCATTTAAATGTTGTATACTGGTTATGGTAAGGATGGGGCTGGAATTCAATTTGGGTGTAATGAGAGTTCCTTACTAAAGTGTTTTAATTTTCCCTCCTCAAAAATGCAGACATGTTTACTCTACACTCTACCTTAATCATCCCTACTCAATTAGTGTGATTAAATTCCCAGACACCTACTTCGGTGGCCGCGTGGTCTAACGCGATACTCTAGCAATAGATTAGACTGCCAATGACAGGAGATCGAGGCTCAAATCTTGGTCGGATGTATTGAGGGTGGTTTTTCCAACATGGTTTTCCACTTTCCCTCCACGCAAATGCGGGTACTCTTCTTTTAAATATAACCTTATTAATCCCTTAAGATATTAGCGTAATCGTACATAAGCGTATAACCGGAACGGGTAGTAAGACGCAATGTTAAAATAATGCCCTGAAGGGTAGTAAATAAAACGTGGTGGGAAAGAAATATTCAGATGAAAGCTTTTTATTTTCTTGAGGTATTTAACGTGCACTGTGCACTTTCTTTTTAACCGACTGATTATACGACTTATAAAACTAAATTAAATCTAAAACAGACACAACAACCACTCCCCTCCCCCAGACATCAATGTCTCACTGTTAAAGGGTAGCCCTTAATTTCAGCTATGTCGGTAATTAAACCTAGGACCTTTTATTTAGTATGCATACTCGCTACTGACTGAGAAAAGGTGACAGACTAGGTGGAGGTTGAACGGGACGGATACAATTTCAGAAAATAATATGTGATTTAAAAAAAATACAGTAATGATATTTAACTGTAAGCTTACCCATTTAAATGGTCATATGGTATAAGGCGTCACTATAGTATTAGACTTGCCTGCTGATGATTAGGAGATAGGAGTTTTAAGCCCATTTGGGTCTTTTAAGGGTGTTTTTTCCTAAATGGTTTCCTACTCTTTCTACAAGCAAATGATGGTATGTTAACTTCAACGTGCTTTCTTCCTCATCCCTATCGCACTAGAGTATGGGTAATATGGGATACCATTTACTTTTTCAATAATATCAAAGCGTATTTTCACATTTTGTCATTGAGTTTTATATTAAACTTATAATTAATATGTTTTTAACTATTTTTATTGTTTAAAGCAAAATTAATAACTTTTAATGTCCTGCAGGAGCACTTAAAAGAGATGTGGAACAAATGAGGGCAATATGGAATACTAAACATTTTATATATAAAATTAATTATATTTACTAAAACTAACAAATGTTTCATAAGAAAGTGTCAAAAAAAACACGCAAAAATTATGTGTAAAACAATAAAATAGTAACAGTAACTAATCATTGAAATACTACATTATAGTAAAAAATAACTAATTAAAAAATCAGTATTACTAATGAATTATTAAAATATAATGGACTAAAATATTCTATCAGGTTACATTGTTCTCTTAATAGATTTCTTAGGTGTTAGGAAAAATGTTTAAGCTTACGTTGACAAAATTAATCACTTGCCAAATACTTGAAAAATGTTCGGGCATTATGGAATAGTAGTATTCCTTCTTGCCCAACTCGAAATTTTGGAAAAAATATTTTTTGTTAGGCTATTATAAAATTAGAATAAAATAATATTTTAACTCAAAGATAAGAATGAGTGAGTCTTAACCTAATGATATGATTAGAATCAATAAGAAAATTAGAGTAAAGAAATATAGCATGATAAACACTAGCCTGAAAAAGTTTTTGTGACACCCAAAACAGACAATTGTCTTTCACAAAACAATAAGTTGATCTGTCAAAGTGAGGCCGTCACCAGCTCTTCTAAATTGTTTTCTGTAATAGTTGAAATAGTTAACGATATATTTTGACACTCAACATATGAGAAACAATGGTATTTCGTATTGCCCGACTATTTCATAAAACCATAATCTTCTCTATCTATGTATTCAACCTGAACATATAGTAATACACGATTATAAAAATATAGGTAGCTAGTATGGCGTATGGCCTCAATTTGACCTTTGGCTCCGAGTTGTGTGACGTAATCATTGCGTGTTATATCGCAACACTCCCCCCTGGGTTTTCCCTGGTGACTCATACTTAGTGCCAGTATATTTTCATCTGACCTGAATTTCCCTCTGGTTATTTCCATGACGACATGGGGTTAACGACCTGTTTTCCTCCTTCAATTTCAGAAATGTTTATTTCGGGTCTTCTATGTGGCAATGGGTTGCACCTGCCTCGCCCCTACGCCTCTGGCTTGTGGGAAGGCACGTGAAAGGCACATCCGCTACCTGGAGGTGGCAAAGCTCCTGCTGGTTGAATGGGGGCTGCGAATGTTGGGGCAGGGACAGAGTCTTTACCGTGGCTTGGAAGCGGGTGGAGGGACCCGACATCGTCGGTATCACCGGATTGTGAGATGATGCCTACACTTCCCGGAGGCGGCAAACCTCCCACCAGCTGAATGGGTGCTGCGAAATTTGGGGTCTGGACCACGTCTTCCCCCCGGCTTGGGTAGGCATCTCCGTTATTCATTTGAGCTAAAACACAAGAGTTTTAATTCAAACACAAGCCAAACTAGCTACAAAGTAAGCATTTGAAATAATATTCTTCCAATAAAAGTCGATTAAAAACATTCTTTGCACTTTTTAAATCAAACAAATTATCATATAAGTTAGCAAAATAATTCCTGTAAACATAATGACCATTTTATTTATAGTTTGTCCTTGGAGCGGACAATGTGAATATCAAATATTAAAACGGATCCCTCAGTTGCTCTAACTACCCAATTTAAAAGACAATTGTTTATTTCACACAATGTTTGGGATATTATGTTTATTTTAAGGTATGTTCTATTTTAAAATAGTTTTCACCAATTAGTATAATATTATAGAGGTTTACTAAGCAATCTGCTCATTATATGCTCTTTCAACTCATACATTTTTTTAAACGTAAAATAATAATAATCTCACCTATGTATGCATCAATCGCATCCAGAGCCGAAAAAATGTCCTTTATAGGCTCGTGTGGCACTAGGGGTGATAGTGGTGGAGGAGATACCACCGCAGACACCGGATATTGAGGAGAGATCATATAGTGGTCCCATGCTTCTGAAACAATCATAAATTTGTATTAGAATTTTTAACGTAAGTGATAGCCATGAATAATCATACAGAAGCTACCTATTAATCTGAATAGTCATTTTCACAATAATAGCTATCCTGCCGAGACTCGAACCTGGGACACCTATATCAAGAGGTAGGCATTCTACCAACTGAGCCAAGGTGTCATACAATAATGTTGCGACAAGGAAATAACCTTAAATCAATATAATACTTACATTTATAAAACAAAAAACTGATAATCCACAATTTTATTCATGAAAAATCCACCAATTTAGCAAGTTATTCATATTTCGAAACAATTTTGCATGGTGCTATTTTTTTGTTTGGTTTATAAAAGCTAATTATTATTTCTTACAAATCTGGTCTTTCATTAGTCACCAATTACCAACCGTTTGCGGTCTCTTCCATGTAGACACCGAGGGCCATCAGATCCGCGGATGTCTGAGGATCTCCCTACAGCTCATTCTCTAAAAAATACAACGCAACAGCTTAGTTTGATATTCAGTATAGTTTGAATTTAAAAATATTAAATAGATTATCTACGTGATATAATAGTAAGTTAAAATAATCTCCAGAATGATATGTGAATCTGAGACATTTAGTAGCGTTAGCTCGTTCGGGTAATGTGTACTTTATGATATTACACGCCTCACTTTGAAGCGTTAGCCTGTTTTTGGTGTCTGTATTTAAAAGCTCGAATGTAATGGGCGTCCTCGGTCAACGGCCGGGCTTTACATATATTCCCTTATGTGCAGGATGGTGACTGTTGCAGATCTATTCGCTTGGTTTCGAAATGGACAGCCTTTTTTTTAGCGGTGAGAACGGATATTTAGATACTTTCGAACAGTACAAGAGTGATTTTGAAACCCAAAACATATTTTTAAAAGTTTTGTTTTCTGATACATTTAGGATGGACTAAGCAACGTCTTTCATAAGTGCAGGGGTCACAGAAACTGATGGCATTGTGGTATTTTAAAACACTACCCTCAATAAACACATCATTATGTAAAGTATAATAAAGACTTGTTCAAACTTCTTTTAGATAAAATTTGGTTTTTAGTAAACTCCCCTCAAATAATGTTTTAGTTTGTAATAAATATATTCAATAAACTACTCTTAGATAAAAAATATATTATTTAATTTATTATATCCACTCTTATTTGTACAATTTTAAAATAATATTCAACCATTAATAAATTACCAACAAAACTAATTACCATTTAACTATAGCTACGAATCAAGATTTTCAATAACATAAACATTTGTTCAGGCATAACTTTATCCAAATGTCATCCAAAAGTGACTGCTTGGACACATTCAAATTAATTATAGTTTTAATTCTCATAAACTTATTATAAATTAATAAAATATACAACTCTGCCATGGTTTATTGTAATTTTGAAATAAATACACTTTATACACTTTGATTTAACAACAAATAAATAATGAGTGTGCCTAATATAGAAGTACATTTACTCACCCAGATCCGTCAGCAAAGCGTAATCACTTATCCTGGGTTGCTTGTTTAATACTCGAAGACAAGTTATACAATGAAAGGATTTCAAAACAGGTGCTGATATTTATAGCTATTTCCAGCTAATGTTGTGACAGAGCGATGACGTCACCAGGTAAAACCCATTGCCACATAAAAGGGGGAGGGTTGTGACATCATTCAAGGTCGTGATCTATTCCTGTCTCTACTTGTCTTGTCGAGCCCCCAAACTGGCGCCAGATATGAGTCATCAGGGTTGCGACAGTGTGCTGACGTCATCGGGAAAATCCATTGCCAGGGGAGGGTTGTCAGTGTCAATGACCTCATGTATTAGCTCACGGTTTCAAGGTTACGATCTATTTCTTTCTCGACTCGTCTTCTCGAGCCGCCAAATTGGCACTAGTAATTAGGGAAAACCCATTGACACATAGATGGGGAGGGTTGCGACATCATTCAAGGTCATGATATATTCCTCTCTTATCAAGCCACCAAACTTGTACCACGTATCAGGGAAAACCCGTTGCCATATGGATGGGGAGGGTTGCGACATCATTCAATGTGACGATATATTCCTGTCTTGTCAAGCCACCAAACTTGTACCACGTATCAGGGAAAACCCATTGCCACATAGATGGGGAGGGTTGCGACATCATTCAAGGTCATGTTCTATTCCTGTCTTGTCGAGCCGTCAAACTGGCGCCAGTCATCAGGGAAAACCCATTGCAACATAGAAGGGGAAGATTATGACATCATTCAAGGTCACGCTATATTCCTGTCTTGTCAAGCCGCCAAACTGGCACCACGTATCAGGGAAAACCAATTTGCCACATAGAGCGTCTGAATATAGTTATGAATTAATTATGAGTTTCAAAGGACAATTTTTGAAAAAAAAAAGTTTCTGAAAAATTAACAACAAACATCTAGCTGTAGCTAAAAAACCATTGAAAAGAAACATTTTTTCACAAGTTAATAAGGATGTTGGAGTCCTCTTTTTCGTCCATTTGTACTTGACGCGCACTTTCTGAGCCAACTGATTATATCAGCATATGATTTAAAAATTAGCTTAATTCTAAAACCGATACAACACACAACGCCCCTCAAAACTCCTTTAATTCATTACTTTGAAAAGCAGAAACCCAAGTTTCATCGATGATTATTTTTAAATTAGTCAAACAAGAAACTTAATAATGGACTCTTAAATCATTAGACAGAAACGATATCATCTGGGCTAAGGTTTTGAACTAGTAATCATAAAAACACCACAAAATGTGGGGGCGAATTTTTTATAAATAATAAGATATGGTCTGGCTTGTCTAATATTCTTACGTCTCAGGAATATCCAGGTCAAAATACCTCTTAATGATCAAGAGATTATAATTATTACAAGAGAACAAACCAATTACGATTGATTATAGGTGGAAAGAAACAAGTAGAATAACTTTTTTTAATGGCTTTAATTCAAAAGAATCAGTAAATTACACCCATTTTTTTTGTAATATATTTTACATTTTATTTTTAAAATAATAACACTTCGTTTATAATTATATCATTCTTCAGTAAATACGGAATCCCTTATGCCAAACAACATTGAACTAAAATGTATTAATTATTATCTATATTAAAGCTTATGTACAGCACTTCACGAAATCAAAACTAACATCCGTGAAAAATTAATTTATATCAATAAACTAGAAAGTGTTCGTAAACAGAAAACGGTGGTTTATAAATGGGGTGTATTTTTAAACAAAATAAAATATATCATGTTTGATAGCTAAATATAATTATATTACAGCTTTACTACTATTAAAATAGTACATTTTATTAATAGTTTAAGAATGGCCACAAAAACTAAGTATACAAATTAAAGTAATTTTCCTAAAACATTAGTAAAGAAATTCGTTTATTTCATATTTTATCATATAAAGTTTTGAAACGACAATATCAAATTAAGTTAGTGAGTAAAATGCCCCTAATACCCTTGACTTGCACGGATTAGATCTATGCGGTTGCGGTACTTTGACTTACGACTACCAACGCCATCTATCAAGTGCCGCTTTAAACATAGAACTGGGGTGGTTTTCCACTCTCACTCCACGCAAATGCAGGTTCACTTCCTCTAAATACAACCTCCCCAATTCCTAATTTATTAGCGTAATTAGTACTTAAGCGTATAACCCGAACAGCTAGTAAGACGCGGTTCTAAATAATAATAATAATAAACAACTTGAGAGGCCTAATAAAATGTCAACACCAACCGAAGAAATCAGTACGCATGTGCTTACAAAACGAGATACAAACGTACAGCTACATCTGCTGTTGTGAAATGATTCGAAATAACTTTTATCTTGTTTTGCTTTGATTTGTTTCACGACACAACACAATAATTTGAAAACATTAATCGTGATGATAATCCTAAAGATCTGTTTATCCACTAGAAATAAAAAAATATGTCAGAAATCAGCTGTTTCTAGATTGTGCATCAAGGGGTCAACAAACGTGTCTGTTAACGTGTGAATTGCTGCGACACTCAAGTAGATTCTGCTCTCAATTATTGGTGAACTCGTGGATCAAGCTTTACCAAGGTGCGTAGCTGGGGGGGGGGTGAGTTGGGGGTTCAAACACTCCCCCCACCCGAGAAATGTTATGAACAATATATTTATAGATATATAGTTCTATTTAAGATTCAAACAATATCAAAATTAAGATACAAATACAAATTACCATAAAAAGCACTTCAGAGAGCTTCTAGAGGAGTTTAATATTTCGAAATTTTCCTAGTCTTCGGCATTTTGGAGGTTATTTTACAAAAAAAAAAACACTTCAGAGAGCGCCTAGAATTGTTTATCATTTATAATTTTTTCTAGCTTCCAGCAATTGGGGGATGTACCCACCAAACCCCCCTGAAATTATTGGCTGGCTACGGCCTTGAGCTTTACTGTAATAATTATTGTACACCCTACGCGGACACTATTTAATCTTAACCTTGTTCAGTTCTCGCCAAATTCGTGGTAAGACATTTCATGTGCGGCGTGTCCGGACTTCTTGACCTCTGCGTTGAACCCGGTGTGTTTGTCGGAGCTGTAGTCCACGGTCCTGGTAGTTCCATCAGGCTCCACCAGGCTGTAGGAACCCTTGACTATGTCACCGTCACGGAACTCCCATTGGTTCTTGACGTCACCCGTGTGGTGGTCGTGAACGCTGTAGTGGAAATTGTACTTGGGGTGCGCCTGGAAATTATAAAATGTTTTGGCAAATAGGACCTCTCTTCGACGACTCCAAAAATATTTTACATATGGCTTGACTGGACATGTATGTACATTCCCTTCAACCTGAAAGGTGGCAGTTTTACCTTTATGGATTGAATGTTAAGGTAGGTCATAGTGGAAACATGAAAGGTAGGCTTGATAGCTTTCAAGGTACGATCCAATTACCATAAGCAGGGGCTTTTAGAAAATAAACACATATTTTATTTTGTGACCAAAATTTATGACATTTACAGTTGTATTAATGTTATTATTATTATTATTATTATTATTATTATTATTATTATTAGCACCGCGTCTTACTACCCGTTCGGGTTATACGCACTTACGCTAATGTGTAATGGTAGTGTGATTGTGAGATGAAATGAAGGACCTACAGTTTAACGTGGAATCCGTACCACGGTGGTGGCCTGGCATTCCCCACATTCACAAGATGTCTTGTCAGAGGTGAAGGAAGGGTTTGGTAATCAGATAAATCTTTGCTGGGACCAGAGGATTGAAACCCGGCCGCCAGCATAGAAGTCTGACACCTTACCCCTAGACCACCAGGTCGCCTGTATTAATGTTAATTTATAAGTACTAAAATATATATATATGACTTAAGAATACGTGAAAGTAGATCCAGTAACTTTTCTAGCTGTCGCTATTAATATCCTTACAGTGAAAATTGTATTGCATTAAAAAACAATTACGATTCAGTCTCAGGCAAATAAATCCCATTTTAAAAAAAACTCTTTGGAATTAGACCACAATCTAGCCATACCGACCGAGCAGCCACCGTCTGTTGGCGATGATAGTGCACACTTTTGCATATATAGGGTGTCATATGGTGAGTACAACGAACCTTCCGGTCGTTAATCTAGATTTACTAGAAAGGATTCACTACTTTTTTTTTTTGGTCAAATAGCTCTTCATTTGTCCTTACGAGGCTAAGTTAACCCCGTTCCAAACCCAATGCTTCACAGAAAAAAAAATCTGGAACCACTGAGGATCCAACCCGGGAACTCTGGATCTGTAGTCATGAACTCTGACCACAATATCACAGAGGTGGTCAGAATAAATCTACTAAGTCAACTTTATTGCTTGTCTAAGTCATAGGGTGTGTGGTAAAACCCAGTCAAGTTAAGATATGGCGTGATTTTTAGTGCAAATCTACCTATCAAAATTTATTAATTTATTTTGAGATGACCTGGCGGCCTAGGGGTAAGGTGTCAGACCTCTGTGCTGATGGTCCGGGGTTCAACCCTCGGTCCTGGCACAGATTTATCTGATTACCAAACCCTTCCTTCACCTCTGACAAAGGAATCTTGTGAATGTGAGGAATGCCAGGCCTCCACCGTGGTTCAGATTCCACGTTAAACTGTAGGTCCTCCATTTCATCTCACATCACCCTACCATTAACATTAGCGTAAGTGTGTATAGACCGAAGGGTAGTAAGACGTGGTGCTAATAATAATAATTTATTTTATTTTTCGAAAAAGAGAACATCAATCAATTTGGTATGACATGTCTTAAATGGGAGTTTAGGGAACGCGAGTCAAGGGAGGTGTTTTTATAGTTTTATAGCAATAACTTGTTTTGATAAAAATAAATAAAGTATATGTATTATTTTTCTTAGCACTACGTCTTACTACCCGTTCGGGTTGTATGCCTAAAAATAAAATATCGCTCCAGTAGAAACATATAGTTTAATTTTCTTCACATAGCTACTTGAACAGTTGTTGAATATTGTCATGAGCAGAGCGGAATTAAATGATAAACTTATTAAATGAAACCCGCCTCGGTGGCGTAGTTGGCTAACGCACTTGTCGTGTTGAGCTCGACTGCTGAGTACGGGGAGATCGAGGTTCGAATCTCGGTCGGGTGAACTGGAGGTGGTTTTTCCTAAATGGTTTTCCACTCTCCCTCCACGCAAATGCGGGTTCACTTCCTCAAATTCAACCTTCCCCATTCCTAATCCATTAGCGTAATTAGTACTTAAAGCGTATAGCCCGAACGGGTAGTAAGACGCGGTGCTAAATATTATTTATTATTATTAAATGAAGAGAAAATGTCGTCATTAAATTCTAGGGCACCCTTGTCAGACATTCAAGAACGATTGATATCACCAATTGCAAAAAATTAAACTTTATGCTTCTACTGGAGAATTATTTGATTCACTTTGATACAGAAAAAAAGTTTGTATACAAAAACTATGAAAACATTGCCCTTTTCTCGAGTTCCTTACACTCAAATCTTAATATCATCCATACATTCACCGACTAACGTAAATTAAATATATATGTAAGCCTATATATAGATTGTGGCTTCACTAGTGAAAATTTGTTAACTTGGATAAGTCTATCACTGCTGATTTTAGAGATGCTAATAAATCGTAGCTGTTGCAGATTTAGAAGTAAAATTTAGTATGTCTTTATATTTGTGGCTAGCTTCCTTCGGAGGGGAAGTAAAGCCGTCGTGGTTCTGGGTCGATTGTGGCACGTAAAAATATCTCTTAAAGGTATGTGAAAGTAATTTTCAGGCAATATTTATAAGCTCTTTACTCACTGACTCGTAGAAATTCATTGGTGGGTGGGTAGGCTGATAACCCAATCCACCTGAAATTAACCTATCAAGGAAACTGCAACAAGAAATAGTTGGAGTAACGAAACTTTGTTATGGCTCTATGCTTCACAGTGGGAGTTAAAGGGACTAATAATAATAATAATAATAATAATAATAATATAATAATAATAATAATAATAATAAAGCAAGACCATATATCCTCAAGTATTGAGTCATACCAGGATCGTGATTAACTTAAAGTTTACGTGGCATTCCTTAACGTAGAAGTAACGTAACGGCTCTACGCGTGGTTTTTAAATATAAGCCATTCACGATGCCGTTAACTTAACGTTAAATTCCCTTAAGAGTAATTCACGAGAGAAAATTACGTTACTTGAACATTAAGTGAAGGGTACTACGTCGATGTGTTATATAGCTAACCTATTGTACTGACTACGTCAGCACGGTTATTTAGTATTTCATTTGTCTATGGTATACCAACAATTCTTGGATTTAGTTTGTCTCTGTCTCGTGAACACTAAAACGTCGTAGCCTTTTGTTATGCCTTACTGTATTTTGTAAATCCAATAAGCTTCTAATGCAAGTAATCAGTCTAATCAGCAATAAATCCTTGGGTTTCATTTTAATGAACAATATTAGTTTTCAAACAGTCCAAACTACTTGTCTGAATTTTGCTTGGGTTTTTATGTTACGTTACGTGAATCCTGATAACACAATGTGATTATTTACGTTACAGTGAACGTTACGTTACGTGAACGTTAAGTTGAACGTGATCCAGCACTATTCTCGATTATACTCGATCCATCCCAAAATATTGATTTACTTACATGATGGTCAACATGTTCTTCTGATATGTGATGTTCTTCTGGAATGTGATGTTCCTCTGGAATGTGATGTTCCTCTGATTATGTGATGTTCTTGATGTTCATGTAGAGCGGGATACGCACTTGCGGCAGATATTATAGCCATAAGAATAACAAATACCTGCAAATACGTTCGGAGTAAAATTTGTCTTTCTAATAAATCAATCATGATCCATAAAGTGATTTAAAAAAATTTAATTAATTTTTAAAGCATTGAGAATTTCAATCTTAAAGTGCAGTGAAGTAATTTAATTTATTTTACTACCCGACTTTCAAATAAATCACTTACTTATTTAACATGAATGGAGCCTAATCTAAGAGTGTCCATCTTAGCTTCATATTCAAAAGACTGTTTCGTTTGAACATTAATAAAGTTCAAGAGTTCCATTACATTCCAGATTCGGTAGTTGGTTCAATATTTGAGAAAAGCTTGGCCTTCGGGCCCTTTACAAAAGGTATATTCATTCTATGTTAAATATTTAGCACTTAATTTAAGTAAACATTAATTTCCTCAAACGTTTTCTTTCTTCCTTTATTGACTACATGTGTACACTCCGTTTACCTTGAAAATTGGCAGTCTTACCTTGATTGAATATACTATGGCTCTATCATATAGCTGCACCGTAATGGGACCCATCAAGATAAACGTGCTTCTTTTCTGAATAAACGGAATGTAAACTTGTCTAAATAATAGCATAGATTTTGAATTTGTACGAAACATATTTATGTGTGTGACATAGCCACGTGATTAATCGTATTTGATACATTGTTTCTCAATATGTTTAGTGACAAAATAAATAAAAGACATTTCCACCTAGAAGGACGAGCGCTACTGTCCGTATGAATCAAGGGTCCCCAAACTACGGCCCGCGGAATGGGTTTGTCCAGCCCGCGAATGCTTTGACAGAAATGAATACAAAATTATGAAAAATATAATTGTAATATCTAGAACCGAAATGATGGTGTCTTTATGAAGTACACAAGATACATATATATATATATATATATATATATATATATATGTGTGTGTGTGTGTGTGTGTGTGTGTGTGGTTGAGTCATACATACATACATACATACATACATACAGTATGTTTCAATTTTTCATAGCGAAAAACTTACATTTATTAATTAATGGTTGGCGTATAACCTAAACAGGTAGTAAGACGCGGTGTAAAAAAAAAAACTGTTGCTATTCCTTTGAGAATATAAACTTATATATATTCATGTTTAAGTATGGCTATGAGCTGTAAGCCTATATATAACTTACTATAGAATAGTGTATGTATCTTTTTAGATCCGCCCCCCCCCTTACCCCTCCCACCTAGTATTCACAACATCCTAATGTGTCCCTCTGCTCTGCAAGTTTGGGAGCCGCTGGTATAAACGGACTAGGTCACTTTGTTTAGAAAGGGCATACGCTTACGCCATATATCTGAAATACTGAAAATTAGTTGAATAAATTCTATATTTAAGGGGCTTTACCTTCAATCACAAATATTAGAGAGGGGGCATATTAAGGCCAAGGGAGTTAATTGAGTTATTTTGGGCTGGACACTATAAACCTTGTGAAGTATTTTTAATCCCTTTTTGACTGCAATATTAATTTATTTACAGTTCAATTTTCATTGGAAGGGTATTTTTTATCTAACTACTTGAAAAGTTACTATATCTATTTTCATATATTCATACCTCAGATCATGTGATCTATAACTTTTACTGTTGATAGATATTATCAATATCAATAAAATTTATCTAGTAATATAGTAAAATTTTATCATTGTTAGGCACAAAAGTTATGTATTTTTATAAAAAGCCCTAGATATGAAAATCTGACTGTACATGTTCATTTTTATATTATTTTTGTGTGGAAACATTGATAACATTTTACTATATTAATATAACTAGTAGACCTAGATGGGAAAGAGTTTTCCTTGCTTCAAAAAGAGAGAAAAAAGTATTTAATTTATTTTTCCTATCCAGTTTTTAGTAAATTAAAAAATCTGATAAAAAAAAATTAAATTCCAACTTCTAGGTGCACATGATTGTGCACAGTGACTACTAATTTTTAAATTTCAAACCTCTGTGTGCAGTAGATATCGCGTAATGCTCATGACAGACAAACAGACTCTTTATTTAATTTATATAAATATAATAATTATTTACCTGTCCTTTATCCATTTTGATTGTGTTTGCTGGTTCTTCTTAGAGTTCTTGCAGCTGATCTGTTGTGATATCTATGCACAGTTCTGCTAAGTTTATATACTCCTCCACTCAAATAATAAAAAAGTACACGCTGCCCAACAGTAGAAAGTTTTATCCCAGGAAGTAATAAAAGATTTAGCTCTATTTTTTTTAAACGTTATATTTGATCTAGATTAAATATTATTATTACCCCCTCCAAGCAACTGAAAATATATTTGATGTCTCATTAGGGAATTGGTTGCCAGGCCTAATCTTTTGTTGTAAAGTGTGATAATTTTACTATGTAGGTAGTGTGATTACCATACTATGGTACTTAGAGTTTGATTATTATATTATGGTAGGTAGTGTGAGTAACATAATATGTTACGTATAGTCTGATTATTATACTTTGGTAGGCATAGTGTGATTATCAAACTATGGTAGGTATAGTGTGATTATTATACAATAGTAGGTAGTGTGATTACTGATTAGATCGCCATACTATGGTACGTATAGTCTGATTATTATGTTATGGTAAGTATAGTGGGATTATCATAATATAGTAAAACGTCCCCGTGGTGGAGTGGTCAATGCCCATAGTTACGAACGTAGGGGCTCCGGATTTGATTCCCGGCTGGTATGATTGGTTTCTTTTTTGAAAAGCGAATTACCCTATCGTCACCAGGGTGTACCAGCGGGGATGGAAGACACTGATGATCGTTGGGATAATTCCCCTTGCGGAGGAAAAAAACCCAAAGATATCCTGCGATAATCGATCTCAGGACCCCTTGGCTCATATTATTAGTACTACTATTATTATTGTTGTTGTTGTTGTTGTTGTTGTTAGCACCGTGTCTTACTACCCGTTTGGATTATACGCACTTACGCTAATGTGTAATAGTAGGGTGATTGTGAGATAAATTGAAGACCTACAGTTTAACGTGGAATCCGAACCACGGTGGAGGCCTGGCATTCCACATATTCACAAGATGTGATTAATACATGTCTTGTCAGAGGAGAAGGAAGGGTTTGGCAATCAGATAAATCTGTGCCGGGCCTAGGTTCGTAGCCAGGCGCACTGACATGGGGCCGATTATAGTGTGATCACCATACCAAGGTTTAATAGTGTGATTATTAAACTATGATGGATATTATGTGCACATGTGATGGAAGGTATATCCTTGAGCAATACAATTTTAATATTATATGTATTTTTATGTGAAAATAAAGTAAATTTTCCCATAAAATGTATTCATAAAAATAACCTGTGTTTTAAAAGTAAAATATTTTGGAATATACTTATTTTTCATCGCATTGCAATCTGTATACAAGTGTTGTTACTTCGCTAGAATTTTAATAAATAATTAATGTTAAAAAAATTAAATAATTGATTTTATTTTGCTCCCGAATTAAAACTTTAAGTGGATTTTGTTGCACAATATAGTACGGAAAATAATGTTTAACCAGATCATAGCTTAGCTATTTGGCTATATTAACTTTTGTTTGTAGATAATTGAGTTTAGATTAAAAAATAAATTTTCTTCGTTGCTTATAATGTGATTTGAAAATGACGTACAATCACCATTATGTTGCTTTGATACTTACTTTATTTTAATTAATTTAAACACAAATTTCATGTTGCCAATGTTATATATGAGACAGTGATATTATAGGCTATGCTAGTTAAAAAGTAGTATGTGAACATAAATATAGCTTACTGTGTTAATGAAAATCTACTGCTTTTTTTTTCAAAACCCTTAAATAAAATAGGGCTATATTTAAACCTCTTTATCTAAATTATTTCTAAAACAAATGTATACGCATTTATAGCTTGGCTTTCAATTTACTAAAGAAATGCCCAAAATTTGGGCATACTATTTAATAGTATTTTTTGGGTAGAAATTAAATTTGTTCTTTCATGTAAAATGTATATATATATATATATATATATATATATATTATATAAAATATTTAAAGAATGATACTAAAAAAAGAGTGCTAGATAAGGAATTAAAACCGCGTAATGAATTTTTACGTGGATCTAGACATGATTTACCAATATAACGCCATAATAGATAGTTGAAAGTGTGTTTTAATTAAACGACTCGAAAGTGCGGCAGTAAAATTACTTGTAAATTCCTTAGGCTACATGCGTTTACCACATGCGGTCGTTCACTTGAGAACTTAACATAAGGAAATGCCTCGGTTGACTTGAAAGCTTACTTCGTTTGGTGTCAGTGATTTTTATAAAAGAACTGTTCCCATGAGCCTGCCCCCCGCCCCACAACTGGAGTACGCGTTCCTCCAGCAGTACTAAATTAAATCAGAGGACACGTTACGTACCATTGTTTTATTAATCATAAAATATTTGTTAATAATAGTAAGTCTGATAGCCGCTTCGGTGGCCGCATGGTCTAAGGCAGGGAAGGGCAAACTATGGCCCTCGCGCCAAATATGACCCGTCAATGTGTTCATTCCGACCAGCGGGATAAATAATTTAAATATGCTTGTGAATGTGAGGAATGCCAGGCCTCTACCGTGGTTCGGATTCCACGTTAAACTGTAGGTCCTTCATTTCATCTCACAATCACTCTACCATTACACATTAGCGTAAGTGCGTATAACCCAAAACGGGTAGTAAGACGCGGTGCTAATAATAATAATAATAATAATAATAATAATAATAAAAATAATAATAATAATTTAAATGTGTCGTTGTGAATCAGTTTTTTTTAACACGACAAAACGGGTTGTTATAAAATCATACCACAATCAACATTACCAAACTTGGTAAATCATGCCCAAAAATATATGGGAGTGTTTGCAACCTCATATTCATGCTAACAAGGGTTATCAACCATGAATATTAGGAAAAGTTGTCTTAGAAACTTACTTACTGATGAGCATATGTCGCCTCTCTTGGAAATAACCTCCTCACAGTTTAACTCATCTCATACATTATTAGCACCGCGTCTTACTACCCGTTCGGGTTATACGCACTTACGCTAATGTGTATTGGAAGGGTGATTGTGAGATGAAATGAAGGACCTACAGTTTAACGTGGAATTCGAACCACGGTGGCGACCTGGCATTCCACACATTCACAAGATGTATTGTTAGAGGTGTAGGAAGGGTTTGGAAATCAGATAAATCTGTGCCGGGACTGAGGATTGAACCCGGCCGCCAGCACAGAAGTCTGACACCTTACCCCTAGACCACCAGGTCACCACTCATCTCATACACCATCGTATAAATCTTATGAACGAACTTAAGAACATAGCCAGCTACTAAGGTATTTATGATTGTTATACATTTTAACTTATATCTGTATGTGTGTTTATAACTTTTTTAATGTATTTGATGAAAAATTAATAAATAAAAGTATATGGCCCGCCATATATATTTTTTCATTTGGCCCTCCTGTTAGTTTGATCAAGGCATTACTCTCACAATAGACTGGGTTGCTGATGACGAGGAGAATTGGGCTCTAATCCCGGTTGTTGGGCGTACTGAGGGGGGGGGGGGTTGTTACCTTAAATGATTTTCCACCCTTTTTCCCACGCAAATGCGTGTACACTTATTCTAACTTCAATCTTCCTCATTCAAAACACATTAGCATAACTAGCACATATTTTGTATAACCCGAAAGGGTAGTAAGACACGGTGATAAAAATTACAAAAAACAATAATAAACATTTTATATAGATTTTATTTAAATGCTCATTTAATTTTAACGTTTACATATAATTATAGATGAACCTGTATATGCAAATATAATGTTGATGCTATCTTGATATTGTGTTATTTATAACTATGCTACCGATATAAAAATATTTACTCAAAGCTATATATCATTAACATGCCAGATTTACTCTTTGTGTGTTTGTGTTGTGTGTGTGTGTTAATACAGTAGCCCCACGGCTTCTTTGGTGCTGAGTGACAGCTCACAGTTGACAGCTGACGGCTTTAAAAAGTTACCAGACCAAATTATGTATCCCTACGCCGAACCATATGATCTGTAAGAACATGTGTTTAGCAGCTGTCACTTCTGAAAGTCAAAATTTAGGTAATGTTGACTGTCAGAAGTCAGTTGTGAACTGTCAGTCAGCATCAAAGAAGCCACGGGGCTACTGTATGTGTATGCGTATTGAAAACATGTAAGTAATAATTATATATTTTTTACACTAAACATAAAATTACTACATAATCATTATAAAATAATAGAAAAATTATATTACTTGTAGAATTTACTATTTACTTTCCTTAGTAAGCTGAATAAAAATTATGATATATGTTGACATTGCAGACAGAACCTGAAAAAGAAATAAGGATGTATTTCAGTTTGATTTGGTATAAAATGTTTGAATAGACAAAAACTTATAAGTGTTTAGTGCCTTCAAGTTTAAATGAATAAAAAAAATACATAAAGGTATCCATCAAGGTAAAATTTGTATGACTGCATCACTAGAATGTGAAAACATATTTCAATAAAAAATAATTATCTCTTAAAATATTGAATTTATCTTCAACCAGGATGGTTTTACATTTTTCATCATAATCTAATTTAATTTAAAAACTGCCAATGTTTAGAAATGTGTTAGTAATTCAGCTCTTGGCCTTAGTATTTTTGGTCTCAATAATTAATTATATCAGTTGTTATCGATTTTTTAGCTATTTTAATAAATAAATTTTTATTTTTATTACTCTGTAAATGATGGGTTTTTTTTTTTAATGAAGAGCACTTTATTAATTAATAAAACTCATCTTCCACCGAAGTCAGGGTTATTTAAACTTTAACTTGCAGTCTCCCTCCCCACCCTTTGCTCCAACTTTCCCACTCATTTCCCCTCCCTTTTCCAACACACACACACACACAAACTCTCACCGCCTTAAGGTCATTTGACAATTTTAATTTTTCAGATTTTTTGAGTTTATAACATCTTGGCAGGGTATATAACATAGGTGGGGATGGTGGGGTTATTTTGGAAAATATAGCAAGTATCAATGTCTCAGCCCATTTTAGCAACACCGACCAGGTAAGGAAGCTGGCGTCCGCTTTACCTGATGTATCATTAGTTGAGATTATTGAACCTCTGCCTCAGACAGGCATATTATGTTCTGCTAGTCTGTGCTTTCTCTACAATCGTTACAGTCAAAACAAGAAACTTTGCGAAATATACATTTCAAATTTATTTTATATAGTAAATTCGTACACATTTAATAAAATTAACGAGTAAAGTTAAGTTTGGAAAAAATCTAAATAACGACATCGTGTACTACAAAATGAGATATAATCAGATTAACGTGGTCTATAAAGTACCGTATTTATATACGATTAAAATTATATAATTTTACTACTTTTAAACTGATCATACATTAAAAATTGTTTTTCTTTAACATATTATACATATTTAATTCTGTACACCTCATATGAATGTATAGTTAAACTAAATTTCAGATCCATATGTTAATTACTTTACTTTAACACTGGTATATAAAAAATATAAAATATCAGGTAAAATAAAGGTGAGGGATTTAATTAGATTTTTTTTTAGATGAAGTAGAAAATTATAATTTGGCAGAAAGGTAAAAGGACCACTCAAAATAAACATAAAAGTCTGAAAACCTTAAATTACAGGGATTCTAGGAAATAGGGAGGGAGGGAGTGGTATAGTCCGAAAAATAACTACTAACTGTGGTGGAAAATCTAAATTTGGCTGGCAGGTAGTAGGACTCCCTCCAAATAATTAAATAAGTCTTAAAATTTGAAATATATAAGTGTTAGCTAGACAATTGGAGGAAGGGGAGGGGGGTTCTGTTCGAGGGGTTTTTCAAAGTTAATAAAAACAACTTCAGTGTGGTATAAAAATAAAATTTTTAAGGAATATAAAGGAACCACTTAAAATAACAAGAAAAATTTCAAAAAATATTAATGATACCCAAGAAATAAGGTAAAAGGGATGGATGGGGCTGCACATAAGAAAAAAACACATTTAGGTGGGATGTACAATTTAAATTTGCCAATCAGAGAGAAGAACCCCTCCAGATGACTGAATAAAAATAAAAAAATCTAAGAGGGAATTGGAGAAATGGCAAAGGGGGCGGGTGGAGGACCAATTTACTAAACTAATACAAACAACTTCTTCTTTATGTGGGAAAAAACTGAAATTTGGCAAGAAGTTTTAGCGCCTATTGGGGGTCTACAAACAAGAAAGTCTGAAATTTTTAAAATTCAAAATGACGAAACTCTGGAAGGTGCAGGGACGGGGAGGAGGGGATAATATGCAAGTGGAAAAAAGCCTTTTAGTGTAGGCATAAAATTAAATTTGCTAGAAATTTAGAAATCTGACTCCAAATATCAAAATTATTGCTTTATATTCGCTCTTTATACGTGGAGGCTGGTGAAATGGGGAGATCTCAAAATTTCTAAAACTTTAAGAATAAACTATTTATCGATGTTGGTAGAAGATTTAAATTTTTCAGGCAGGTGTAAGGACTACCCTAAACTGCAATGATGGTTTGAATATTCTTAAATTTAAAAATAAAGTTCAGAAAATGGAAAGGTCTTCCCTTCAAAGTTACTAAGAGTATAAAACACTCCTCGGTAATCTATAGCTAAATTTTTGTATTAACTTTAGAGAGAAAACCCCAAATAACTAGAAGATTTTGAACATTTACAATTTAAATTAGGTTTACGTGAAATGGTCAGGGCTAGCAATTTCCAAATTCTAAATGTATCAACCACATATCAGTGTAATAAAATTAAATTAAAATCTGACATGATGGAAGAAAACACCCCAAAAGCAAAACATTATTAAGATTAAAAATGGAAGGGATTGTAGTGAAATAGGGAATTATGGGAGATTTCAAAACTTACCTAAATCACTACTTTCGATCTGGTAGAAAATAGAAATTTTGCAGATTAGTAAAAAAGTACGTTTTTTTTAGATTTTAAAATTAAGATATGTGTTGAAGGAAAGCTAATAATTAAAAAAAAAATTAGAAAATATCTTTCCAAGTGTGTTGAGAAATACAAATCTTTTCATACAGTTAAGACAACCACTCCAAATGATAAAAAAAATAGTAAAAATTTGAAATAAAAAAAAATTGCAAAAAAAAACATATAAGATCTCGAAGTTGATACAACTATTTTCAATGTGGTTGAAAATGTTCAGCTTGGGGGCACGTAAGAGAACCATATCAGATAACCAAATAAATTTTAAAATTCCATAATTGGAAAGTGTGAACCGAAAAGGGTTGGGTGTAGGTGGATAATTTAGATTGAAATCCCTCCAAAGTTATTGAAAAATCTACATTTCAGTGGTAGGTGACCTGGTGGTATAGGGGTAAGGTGTCAGACTTCTGTGCTGGCGGCCGGGGTTCAATCCTCGGTCCCGGCAAAGATTTATCTGATTACCAAACCCTTCCTTCACCTCTGACAAGACATCTTGTGAATGTGGGGAATGCCAGGTCTCCACCGTGGTTCGGATTCCACGTTAAACTGTAGGTCCTTCATTTCATCTCACAATCACCCTACCATTACACATTAGCGTAAGTGCGTATAACCCGAACGGGTAGTAAGACGCGGTGCTAATAATAATAATAATAATAATAATACATTTCGTGTGAAAAAAATTTGGCAAATTAATAAAGTCACCCAAGATAACGGAAAATAGGGAATTTGTCAAATTTAACACTAGGTGTCCCATAAATGTATGAAAGGGGGGCGAATGAGGGTAGGTAGCCTTTAAATTGCTAAACTAATAGAAAAAACTTTATCGTGATTAGGCAACCATTACGTTCGTTTGCGCACTCAGTTTGGGTGTTGGTAAATTTTTTTCAGATAATTAATTCATTTAAATTTATTGATTACAATCGGGATTGCGATTGGGATTGGGATTACGATAGTTAGTTCAAGATTATTCAAGAAGGAAATTTAAAAAGTTGGTTGCCGGATGTTGAACGTACTACTTTAATATAGTTTTGATTCAGCTTACCCGCTTACACGTAAGAAGAACGCGTCAGACAAGCTACAGTAGCCCCGTGGCTTCTTTGGTGCTGACTGACAGCTCACAGCTCACAGCTGACGGCTTTGAAAAGTTAGCAGACCAAATTATGTATCCCTACGCCGAACCATATGATCTGCAAAAATATGTGTTTAGCAGCTGTCACTTCTTACAGTCAAAATTTAGGTAGATACCTAAATGTTGACTGTCAGAAGTTTTCTGTGAGCTGTCAGTCAGCACCAAAGAAGCCATGGGGCGACTGTAGTATACAATCAAGCAAATATCAATTTGACTGATTACTCTATCGGATAATTAATGCATTTTACGTGAAAAGTATGACACATAACTAACAATGTTTTTCAAAACAGTTAATTGTCAATACATAAAATTATTTATTTATAAAACATTTTCCTTTTAAATGTTTATCTCACCTTAATAAAAAATTGCCTGTTTATAACAACGTAGCCACCGAGAATTATCTTAGGTGGATGAGATCTTATGGTCGTCAGAAATGTTTCATTCTGTAAATAGAAATAATAATAACATATCTAATTTTTACATTCAAATTAAAAAAAAAAATTTTTGTTAGTACACTTTTATTTTTTCCTTTAAGAATATATTAAAAATTAACTTGTTAATATAATTAAATTATTAATCAAGGATTTAATTTTAACTCATTAATTTTATTGTGATACCGTTTTATGACGATGATGTGGACCCATACATTCCTTACTGTGCACTTGCTACCACACGGCTATATAATGATCTGATTATATATAATTCTGTTGAAATCAGTAAAATTGAATGTTTGTGCACAATTTATTTAGTTAATTACACTTTCAATATTATTAAATTGACATTAAACTGATACAGTTGTTATTTGTTTAACGAAATGATGCGGAGAACCAGAGCTAGTTTTATGACGTTTTATGACCGTCCCCGTGGTGTAATGGTCAGTACACCTGGCTACGAACCTATGGGTCGTGGGCTCGATTCCCTGCTAGTACCACAAATATTTTTCCCGAAAGGGAATCAACCAGTTTGTCACCAGGGTTTGGTTAGTTAAATTTGGGTTAAGTTTAGGTGGTTCCGCTGGTTTAACACTCTTATACTTACTATTCCATCATCTCATTGGGACATGTACGATTAGTACATTCGGGCGTGCCCTGGGCAACGGTACGTTAGTACTGGCTAGTCTTTCCACAAACTGGGCTACGACTGGTGTAGCCTAGATGCGCAATTTAATACTTACTATTTTCTCAATTTAATTCTCCTTTTAATTAAAAAAAAAATCCAAATTATTTTTCCTGTAACCTCAATTGTAATGAAATTGTATTTTTCGGTCAGTATGTACTCACCCAAATTGGTGGGCACGTGGACTAGACATCGAGCTCATACCAGTGATGGGGAAGTCGTTGGTGGAAACCTGGCCGGATATACTGAGGGTGTATTTTTCTAAATGGTTTCCCTCACCTCCCTCCACGCAAATGCGAGTACACTCCTCTGAACTCTACCTTATTTACTCCTACCCAATCAATGTAATTAAATGTAGTTAGCCTGTTAGGCTAGCAAGATGCGGTTTAAAAATGTATCTTTGTGTTCCGTAAAGTTGACAAATAAGCGCTACGGTACGATTAATAATATTATTTGTTGAGTATATGTAACGTGTTTTTTAGCATCAAACCTTACTAACTGTTCGGGTTTTGCGCGTATGTACTAATTACGCTAATGAGCTAGGGATGAGGAAGGTTTATTATTATTATTATTATTATTATTATTATTATTATTATTATTATTATTAGGAGACCTGGCGGTCTAGGGGTAAGGTGTCAGACTTCTATGCTGGCGGCCGGGGTTCAATCCTCGGTCCCGGCACAGATTTATCTGCTTTCCAAACCCTTCCTTCACCTCTGACAAGATGTGTATTATTATTAGCACCGCGTCTTACTACCCGTTCGGGTTATACGCACTTATGCTAATGTGTAATGGTAGGGTGATTGTGAGATGAAATGAAGGACCTACAGTTTAACGTGGAATCCGAACCACGGTGGAGGCCTGGCATTCCCCACATTCACAAGTTGTCTTGTCAGAGGTGAAGGAAGGGTTTGGTAATCAGATAAATCTGTGCCGGGACCGAGGATTGAACCCGGATCCCTAGCTCAGAAGTCCGACACCTTACCCCTAGACCACCAGGTCATCCAAGGAAGGTTTAATTTTAAGTTATGTGTACCCGCATTTGGGTGTAGGGAGAGTGGAAAGCAATTTTGGAAGAACCCCCTTCAGTACATCTAACCAGGATTCGATCCACGATCTCTCTGTAATCGGCAGTCTAGTCTAACACGATAGCGACACCTTAGACCGCGTGGACACTGACGAAGGTAATATGTACCAAAGGGGCCATTTGTAAACATTCCCTTCTCCCCCATAGCGGACATGAGTAATCACATTCATACGGAAATAAGCTCGCTTCTGTTTTCGAATAGTCTACTCAAAGGCGTCACTCTCGCGATAGGCTGGACTGCTGATGACGGGAAGATTGGGATTTGAATCCCGGTCGAGTTTACTGGGAGTGTTTTTCACTAAATGTTTTTTTATTCTCCCTCCTCGCAACTTTGGATACACTTCCTCTAAATTCAACCAGCTTCATCCCTAGCGCATTAGCGTAGTTAGTTCCTTAGTTCATGACCAAAAAAATGAAAATAGATTTATTAAAATGTAACCCCCTAATATGAACTATATTCTTGAGCCCTTTTGAGAATTTTACTTTGTTTTTAATGTCGTTTGAGACTCTAACGACCTTACTAAGTCGATGGGCCTATATACCTTAATAATTTTACTTTACATTCAATACTGTTTACAACCTGTGACCTGGGTCAATGTTTTGTTTAAGTCATATATTATTCCACCGGCTGACAAGGCCTGTTGTAGCTTCAAATGCCATATAATCTAACTTAAGAATAGGAGAGGCACAACATCCAGACCTCGGCCCTTAATTCATCTTTGTGAAAGGGTAAACCCACATTTTATCAATGATAAATTTTTCGGCCATTCCGGGAATCTAACCCGGGACGCCTAGCTCAGTAGACAGACACGTTACCAGCTGAGCTAAGGTGTCGGGTTATAAACCTTAATAATAATAATAATAATAATAATAATATAAATCTTACCTCTCTCCAAGGTATATTATTTTTTGAGCACGAGTTTCTCAGCAATGTTTCAATAAATTCTGCGCTGACCTTTAAAGAAAATCCAACGAGCTAGGTTTATATTATACACTTTGGGGGGGGGGGGGGGGGGAGGGATGGTGTGTGGGTATATTGTACATCCTATAAAACCAATCCCAACAAAGCATTCCTTAGCGCTCTCTGTCTTTTGATTCATTGCAAAGTTTGTATGATGTAAACTTTAATTTTATATAAAGAAGATGGTGCAATAAAGGAGCTTACTTATAACAAGACAAACAAAAAACTACTTGTATAATTAAAAGGAGAACACCTTCTACAGCTGACAATGGTTAAACGGGCTATGTTGTTTTAATTTCTCATATATATATAATGCATTGTAAACGTGAACATTTGTTACTAGGTATATAATCGAATAAAAGAACACGATACGTCTTTCAGTGTTAGCCCATAATTAAGATGTTTGCACAACTAAAGGCAGTTTAGAGACCCAATAAATAAAGAAGAAAATCGTGAAAATTAAAAAATAGTGTAGACCTATATTAACACTCCAAGACTCACATGACAAATAATCAAGACTTGTTGAGATTATAATAAGTAGGAAATTAAACTAAAGACAAATACTGTTTTTTTTGTTTTTTACCAAAATGGTTTTTTCTTATCAAAAAGTTTAAAAAGTATAAACCTTTATTCTCGTTCTCTTTCATCCCACCTCCACATACAAGTTTATTTAAATAAATAAAAAAGTTAGTGATGTTTAATAGGCTACAAGGTCAACAGTGATCTTTTGGTGCTACGCAATGTTCTCGAAAGCCTAGTTCACACGTAACTGAAAAATGAAAATAAATTTCCCGAATAGACAAAAGTAAACCGGATGACCCGCGCACGGTTGTTTGGGTTTTTGTATTCTTGATAATTCTAGTTATGTTAACAACGTTGCCTACTTTATGATTTTGAAGATATTTTACGAAGCGGGTTGCATTTTGACTTGACGAACCTTAGAACTCTAAGCTACATAACACTTAGAGGTCAATGCATGAAAAAGAAATAGAGGGAAGAAAATGAGTAGCTCACTCTGCGAGGTATTTCATTTAGCTGTTTAAAACAATTCCCATCTTCCACTGAAGAAGAAACACGCCCACTTTACTATCTGGTATGGACAGAATCGACTTGCATATCAAAACGTATTTTTCTTATATTCTATTCAAGATAGATATAATGTGCTTCCACAGACTTTATTAATCTACATCCTGACAGGAAGATCCCTACAGACTATTTTCATTAATAAACCAAATAGTCTATGTTGTAGATGATTGTAAAAACACGTTTACAAAAAAAAACTACATCAAGATTAAAAAATAATTATGTAACATTGTAAGACTATTTTTAGAATTATTTAAGAATTTGTGGTTTTTGTTTCAATGTTATATCTTTAAAACTCGCCGCATAAAACGTAAGTACGGTACATTAACAAGGTAAGTCATATCTCTACTTGCAGCTATGTCTAGGTTAGGTAAGTCCTATCTCTACTTGCGGCTATGTCTAAGGTAGGTAAGTCCTATCTCTACTTGCGGCTATGTCTAGGGTAGGTAAGTCCTATCTCTACTTGCGGCTATGTCTAGGGTAGGTAAGTCCTATCTCTACTTGCGGCTACGTCTAGGGTAAGTAAGTCCTATCTCTACTTGCGGCTATGTCTAGGGTAGGTAAGTCCTATCTCTACTTGCGGCTACGTCTAGGGTAGGTAAGTCCTATCTCTACTTGCGGCTATGTCTAGGGTAGGTAAGTCCTATCTCTACTTGCGGCTATGTCTAGGGTAGGTAAGTCCTATCTCTACTTGCGGCTATGTCTAGGGTAGGTAAGTCCTATCTCTACTTGCGGCTATGTCTAGGGTAGGTAAGTCCTATCTCTACTTGCGGCTATGTCTAGAATAGGTAAGTCCTATCTCTACTTGCGGCTACGTCTAGGGTAGGTAAGTCCTATCTCTACTTGCGGCTATGTCTAGGGTAGGTAAGTCCTATCTCTACTTGCGGCTATGTCTAGAATAGGTAAGTCCTATCTCTACTTGCGGCTACGTCTAGGGTAGGTAAGTCCTTTCTCTACTTGCGGCTATGTCTAGGGTAGGTAAGTCCTATCTCTACTTGCGGCTATGTCTAGGGTAGGTAAGTCCTATCTCTACTTGCGGCTACGTCTAGGGTAGGTAAGTCCTATCTCTACTTGCGGCTATGTCTAGGGTAGGTAAGTCCTATCTCTACTTGCGGCTATGTCTAGAATAGGTAAGTCCTATCTCTACTTGCGGCTACGTCTAGGGTAGGTAAGTCCTTTCTCTACTTGCGGCTATGTCTAGGGTAGGTAAGTCCTATCTCTACTTGCGGCTATGTCTAGGGTAGGTAAGTCCTATCTCTACTTGCGGCTACGTCTGGGGTAGGTAAGGGGTAGCCACGATGAGCTGTATGTATCTACCTTTGCAGTGACGACACTCGCTCCATTACACGTCACCAGCAGGCACAGGAAACTGAAGACCACAGCCAGTTGGTTGAAAACATCCTTTACAAGACTATCAGCTCTCGTGTTGTTACCTGACAACACAAACCGGTGTCCGTTTATTACGCTGTATTTATATTCACGCATAACGCATAGCTCATAGTAAAGATTGCATAGCCTATAATGGACAAGTCATAATAAAATTACAACGCTTTATATTGGAACGTAGTAGGTGACCTGATGGTCTATGCGTAAGGTGTCGGACTTCTGTGTTGGGGGTACGAAGTTCAATCTTCAGCTCCAGCACAGATTTATCTGATTGCCAAACCCTTCCTTCACCTCTGACAAGATGTGTATTATTATTAGCACCGCGTCTTACTACCCGTTCGGGTTATACGCACTTACGCTAATGTGTAATGGTAGGGTGATTGTGAGATGAAATGAAGGACCTACTGTTTAACGTGGAATCCGAACCACGGTGGAGGCCTGGCATTCCCCACATTCACAAGATGTCTCTTGTCAGAGGTGAAGGAAGGGTTTGGTAATCAGATAAATCTTTGCCGGGACCGAGGATTGAACCCCGGCCGCCAGCATAGAAGTCTGACACCTTACCCCTAGACCACCAGGTCACCTACAAGATGTGTATTGATCACAACTTGTGAATGTGTGGAATTCCAGGCCTCCACCGTGGTTCGGATCCCACGTTAAACTGTAGGTCCTCCATTTCATCTCACAGTCATCCTACCATTTACATTAGAGTAAGTGCGTATAGATCGAACGGGTAGTAAGACGCGGTGATGATAATAATAATATAGGAACGTAGTTTTTTAGCACCACGTAGAACCACACTTTTGGGCTCTACGCCTATGTACTATTATTACGGTTTTCTGGTGAGTAAGGTTAAATTTAGAGAAATGTAATCGAATTTGCGGGGAGATAGAGAGTGAGATATCATTTAGGAAAAACCACCCTCAGTACACCCAACCTGGTTAGAACCATGATCTCCCCGTCATGAGCAGTCTAGTCTACTGTGAGAGTGGTGCCTTAGACCGTGCTGCCACCAAAGTGGGTCAGAAACGTAGTCTTACTCAAATAGGTTATCTTTTGTTCATAGAAAATTGAAAAACCTTTTTTCACTACTAGATAATGACTCCTAAACTACTTCGATTAAAGGTTCACTCGAAAACAACGTTAATTAAACTGTATCTTTTGAAACTTAAAATTAACCTAATTTTCTTGGCAACAAAACAATTCCCACCTTTGATGGAACTCACAATAAATTAATGAATGTCAATGTCAGTAATCAGTTCGAGTCCTACCTTCGTGATTCTGAGCAAGGCTTTGTACGGTAGGCTGGGAGCTGTAATTAACCAACTAGTATCGAGTTTGCATGTCCTCATGCATAGTGTAAAATCCTAGTGGCCCCTTCGTTGGGACCCAATCGAAGAAGTCCTCCTCTTCCACCTATGACGATTTAATTCCCCCCAGTTGGGTGACAATTACAGAAATATACGTAAAGAAGACTTATAATATTGATATCTGTCCTTGGCTAGCTCAGATTCTCTTATTAACGCGATTATCATACAAGGGAAATTCCCACTAATACAATAAATATACTTTGAATTACTTTTATATTAATATATTGTTAGAACTTATTCATTTATACGCTATTACTATAATAATTAACAACTTCAGTTTGTACTCTCTACGCTGGTCACCGTACACTAAGTCATGATTAAATGCGACGACAAGCAACTCACGTCTTGTCTCCATCCCGGTCACTGCTCGTCTCTTTCTCGGGTAACAGTGGAAGTTCTTTTTACCTCGCGTCTTTTTCAAATTCTGATGACATCGTCAATTGCACCAGAGTAGACTGACAATCTTGACCTATTACATGATAGTAGTCTAAATCCTAGTTTTCTGATTTGCTGGACAATGCAAACTCTCCGTTCTAAGGAAAAATTGTATTTCTCTTGTAACGAAAATTCTGTGCTAGATCAGCCCTTTCCGTTTTGTTTGATTGTCCAACGCACCCAGTAAGCATTTAATATAAATGAAATATATTGACTTTAAAACTGCCTGAGGGGCTTTAAATATCCTAAAATGCAAATGAATAGTTAAAAATAATATTACAAAATAAAGATAATTCCCGAATTTAAATATAAAAAGTAAATAGAATATTAAAACTGCAGTCTCATCCTTCCTTTGCGAAACAACATAGGGTTGCGAAAGTTCTAGAAAACATCAGCTAAGAGTGTCATGTAATTATATAAATATATATTTGAGTAGTAGCATAGCATCTTAAACCAACTCCATGCGATGCCTCAGTTGCTTTCCATTGCTGGACGCTAACGTTGTATCCAACATTGGCGTCAAATGAGCATCTTAGAGACGCTTGTCAATTGTCGCTTCTAGACAGTGCGTTCAACGTAGTAGACAATGCTGTACGATGTTTATTCTACAAGGTGGCCAGGTAGCCAAGTTCCGAAGAATCGCCAAAAATTATTATTTTTTAAATTTTTAATTCGGATATGGGAAGCATGAGGTTAAAATTGTGCTGCAAGGCCAGCCACGCCTCTTTCAACAGGCTACGATACTTATGATCCACATGTTTTGGACCCCACAATATGGAGTACATCTCATATAAACTAATGAATTCAAGAACACTGTATCCTCTTTTTTCTGTCCCATCTTCGAAACACACCAAAATACGTACAGCCTGCATGGTTCACTGGGGTATGCTGGTGGGACACCATTCAGTGCACGCACCGTGTATATGAGTCAAGAATATGTTGAGAGGAACGTTACAACGTTGGACCCTCTCTTTGACGGGGATCAAAAATACCGGCAAAACACACAGTGGAGCCAAATCCCGAAAAATATGGCCAAAATATGATAACTTTATTCAATTCGTATGAAATTTGGTACATAAGGGTTTTCAATGTCACTGATTACGAATCCAAAGTCAAAATTGAAAGGAAAAAGAATGGCGGACCTATTATGGCGGTGCTAAAATCATAAAAACTGACTCAAGTATGAATGTGTTATTCATTTTGTACGAAACTTGGTACCTAGGGGTTTTCAAGGTCACTGATTACAAAACCGAAGTCGAAATTGAAAAATAATAAAATGAGGGATCTAATACGGTGAACATAAATATTTAAACGCATAAAAATGTAATATGTAACAAAATAAAGGATTTACTAGAAGAACATAAACGTTTATATATTGAGACCACAACCTTTAATGCCTATATCCCAATAACCTACGAAACCGAAAAAAACTATTGTTTGTTGAAATTATACACTAGAATTATAAAAACCATAAGCTTTTACTTTAACCCAATAATATAATAACGTACTAAACTGGGTGAAATTATTATTTTAAGAAATTAAATATATAAACAGTAAAAGCCATTAATTTTCAAAATAATAATTCTGTAACCCACGAAACCAAGGGAAATCAATTTTATAAAAAAACTTTGTAAATAAGGGAGAGTGGGTAAAGTTAATATAGTAATAAAAATAATAATTTTAGCTGTTAATCATTTTTTATTTTTTACAAAAAACTGACATTTTTTTAAATATTATAATACATTTAGAAATGATTTGGAAACTACTTAAATTTTTGTAATACTTCATTATTCTTATAATCGACACGGTAACATTTAAAAATAAATGGTACGGATCCTTCGTACGGACTTTCTCGCTATACTGTTTGAAAATGGAGATATTTACTCAAAACTCGTAATATTTGTGAAACGAACTAGCAAACCCAAGCATAAATTGCACTACACTTATTGTGATGTTCTAAAATTACGGGTCCCTACGTTGTGCGCCAATTGTGATGTTCTGGAATATTTCTCTACGCGATGGGCGCCAATTGAGATGTTCTGGTTCGTCGCGTTGAGCGTCGATTGAAGTTACACCGTTTAATTATCTGGTAATTGCCCCGTGGTCGAGCACTAATTAAATCGGTCCGGTTTTTTGATGTTGTGAGTTAATTGGTATTTATAGCCCCGTGATCGAGCGCCAATTAAAGAATTCTAATTAATACACACTTATTATTTTGACATGTTTTTATTTTTAAATCTCTGTTTATTTAAGGAGAATATAGATCATGTCGAAATATATACGCGGCCTATTGTAGGGATCGCGGACAGAAGCTGTGCTAGTGACTAGTGAGTAGTGAGTTCTGAGCAGCACTGGACGCCAAGAGCGTACTGGCTTTACATTGCACCATCTTTCGTATATATCCCTTGCTCATGGAAGCTTCGAGAAGGTTTAGTTTAGAAAAACAAAATACAAGACAAAAACATCTCTGTGTTACTGGGAGGTTCTAGAGCCGGAAAATGACTCAAGTTACATTTAAAAATCTCTATTCGAACCTTCGAGAAGAGGAAGTTATTAATTAAAAACCTTAAATTATCAATTTGAGTTGACTAACGTGAAGCGTTCTGACGTCACTTACAGTAGCGTGTACCTTCTTAGAAGAAGAACTGCTTTAAGCGCCATGTAATAGATTATAATTTAAATGAAATAAGATACGTTTATAAAATTAGGACGATATTATTGTCAATGCTTTCACATACTTTTCAGGGCAAGTCAGTTACATTACATTATGTAAAACTTTTTTTTAGTACCGGTTTTAAATTTTATAATTTTGTTTTTAAAGAATTAATGTCCTCATTTGTATATTTAGACCGATAAAAAAGATCAATATTGGGTCTACAAGAGTCAACACTTCGTATTAAAATTTTAACTTCTGGTTAAAATTGTCGACATTTTATTGGGTGTTGCAAATCTTCATTCCATCGCATTGCTATTAAATTCCTCGTTTATAAAGTTTTACCAATAAAAAATGTAAATATTGACTATTGAGTCTAAAATTTATATAGATCATTGTTGTACAAACATTTCTACTAAGAGGTTTAAGGAAAAACAACATAAACTTTTAGAGACTTACTTTATTTAATTACTCTATGGCAATGGAGAATTATTGCGTTAAAACTTAAGTAGTATCTCTTAACAACTAAAGCTCACCAAATTGTATTAATATATTTGAAAATATCTCAGAAACTGTTGGATTTATAAAAAATATATTTCAAGTAAAAGTTTTTTATATATGATAATACTACAATTTTGCAAAGATAAGTTATTTAGTATCTCAAATAGTTGGGGAGATACAGAAGTATCTGCTTCTGTAAAGTACCCTAAAATTCATTTTCATGGTAAAATGAAAATAGCCAGTTTATTTATAATCTTAATAAACACCTAGATACGAATTTTAATCAAAATCGTTTGAGTCGATTTTGAGTAAATTGACTTTTTCTCTTTTTGCCCTTCAGTAAACTACCCTTAATTTTAGGGTTAGATATCCAATTCCAAAAACCCCTCGGGGAAAATCTATAAAAATCCTAAATACCAAGTTTTAGCCCGATCGGTAAAATAGTTTAGGCTCTAGTTGGAGGTATAGATAGACAGACAGACAGACAGACGGAAAGTCAAAAATCACTATTTTGGATTCGGGGGGTCATGAAACGTCAAGATTCATCATAATCTTGAGTTCAATTCTTTTGACGATCACAATACTTTCTCTACCTATAAGATAGCGCGAAAGTAATAAATAATGTAAAGTTCAAATTCAAAATTTGTAATGTTTTGTTTAAAAATTATTTAATAAAATTGTAGTCTCAATTTAAGTGATACTACAATTTTATTAAATAATTATTATGTAAATTAAAAAATCATGCTTGCGATAATCGAATCGGGAACAAAAACTTACGAGACCTAGCCCACTCGATTGTGGGGATAATTGTGACTTGTAGACTAATCTGTTTATGCGTAGCGGCTTAATTTATTCATATAGAAAAATGGTGTATCGTTATATTTTGTTACACATTATGTTAATTATATTAAAAAAATATTTTACATGTCTTTTCCTTAACGAATCAAAATTTAAGCATCTTATAACATGCTTTATTAACGCATATTTGTAATTATTTTTAAAAAAACTTACACTCAAACCACAATAGCAGCTGTTTTTATATATTTTATTAAACAATAGTATAAACTACAATTCAGAACAAGTTTCGTTGCAGAACTCTACAGAACTTATAACTTTTTCTCTAATTTTTTTAAAACGTTCGCATGTAATTTTTAATTATTTTTTATTAAAAATATTGTTAAGTTAGTAATTATATATTATTATTTTTTGTTTAATATATGATAATATCCTACCTACTTTTAACAGGAAAGTTCATTTTACAGAATTATAATTGATGAACTATACGAATCTCCACGGATTTCTGAACATAACGTTATTTATCTCTCTCGTGCGGTTCAAATGCTACTCGTGCGAAGGTCACCTTGACACTGAATTTTAACCACCAGGTTTACATGGTCAATTCCTCCTAACTGTGACATTAGACACTTCAAATAGCATTCTATCCAACCATACAATTTAAATCCCTAAAAAAAAACCTTTATCTTTCGACTTTCGGCCAGCTTTTCGGGATGGGGCCCCCACTGTGCAACAACTCGAGCAGGTCAACATTGGAAGCATGGTACTCGACACATGCCAACCGTCTATCCTCCAACCATCAATCATCCAGCATTGGAAGGCAATTGACGTATCGTGTGGGCCCGGCATTAGAGTTTAACTCGTCCTATACCTTGCTCGCATTGTCGTATTACTATTGAGAGATGGTAGCGAGTGAGCGAATTGAGAGAGTGAGCGAATTTTGGAATTTTTCCCGGCAAGGTGTTTAGTCTTATCGTGTGAAAGTGTCAATATAATCAAAGGAGGACACACTTTTTCTTGAAACAAGATCGAAACACTCATCATCAGGATGATGAAACTTTCGATCACTTTTAGAAAGAATTAAAGTCTTACCCTTTTGGTTAGTGAAAGTTTCACAACCTCTATGGTCGATACATTCAATAATGACACTTTACTTTGAGCCGGAAGCTAAAGGTACAGAAATGTCCAGCACTTAGCAGGTCTCCACACTGGTATTTGACAAGTGCTGCTAGTGTGTATCTTTTACCTGTGATATACATATGTAGAGAGAAGACCATCACTAGGCAATGGTATAAAATAACCAGGATCTGCACCCTGTAAGTGGATAACTTGCACCCCGTTGTCAGCTTGCTTAGTTGTAGCCACAGCGAGGTGTATTTTGACACGTCTTTGTTTACTCGCCAATTGTTTTCTAAATCCTGAAACAAAGAAACTAGTACTATTTTATTGTTCAATGTGTAGTTAACATGGATCAATACAATATTGTATTAATATCCAAAGACTTCGATCTCAAAAGTCTTCGACTTTTAAAGAAGTGTCCTTGTTTACAATTGGATTCCTGTGTCAAGATATAGGGCCAACACGATTTATCGTGTGTTATGGCAACCTTAAAATGTTAAATATATGTAAAGATATAAATAAGCAGTTCTGTTTTGTTTTTATGTAGATGAATACTTGAGTTTTGAAAACCAATTCAAAAAACCAGTCATCAGGGTGTGATATGTGGAAATTTCAAAACACGTGATATGAGCTTTTCGGATCCGTTCAGCTGTGAAGAATGCTATCAATATTTTGTGTATTGCTGTTATCTCATATTGGCTATATGTATATATATATATATATATATATATATATATATATATATATATATATATATAGGTGTACAGGCACTCAGTAAAAAAAACCATCGTGTCAGAAATGCGTCCATAGTAAAGCTAACACTTCTAGCTAAAGAAAGACACTAAAATTTAGTTAAATTCTGATGTATTTTTAAAAAAGTGTCTTTCTCTTAGATCAAACCAGGACTTTTCACCAACACATCGCTGTCCCAGTGAACTAAACGATTCATTATAGATCCAAACTTACAACTCAACTTTCCTCCTTAGAATATTCGGATTATGTTGGTACTATTAATACTACTAGCATGTATTTCTGTAAATCAGTGACATATTAAGGTGGCGTGTGATTCGATGTGATTAAAGAAGGAAATTTGTTCATTTCATGCGCAAAAACATTTGAGCCAAAATAAATACAATTATCAAATTAGTATATATGTTTAGTTTAATTTTCTACACATAGTAATCTCGAAAGTTCTTGAATATTTGTCGTGAGCCTAGTGACATTTGAACGGGAATTGTTCTCTTCATTCAAAAAAGGTTTCTGATCAATTCCACTAGTCCGTACACAAGGTATACAACAAACACTCAACCTTGGGGGAAAAATCTCTGAGCTCTTTGAGCAAGGTTGAGTGCTTGAGCACTGGGGAGTGCTAGTTGCACTTCTCAGTGATAACACACTTCCAAGTGAAACACTAAACAAATCTTTTCAGACAAGTAACTAGTTGAAGGTATTTGATGATTGTTTACAAATAGATAAATTGCATACATTCACTTGAACGTTGTATTCTACGTTTTATTCGTAATTTTCAGTTTAAGTATCTTCAGTTGATGGGACTGGTTTATGGATAGGGAGTGGGACCACTACCTGAACCTAGCTTTGTGAAAGGTGGTTTATTGACACTAGCAGGCAATTTTGTCTGTTCTCTAGTGAAACCACCCTGTTTTTTAAAATCCCTACGTTATTGCGATGTTGTCATTTGAGATTGTAAGTAGGATCCCTGTGTTGGAGAACTAAAGCTCTCCCGATGAACGTAGCCATTTTAACCCGAAGCTTGGAGTTTGGTGACTACCTTGTCTGCGGCATAGTGACATTTGGCCAACAACTTTTTAAATGCAGAGAGAAAAGTTGTGTTCCATTCCCACGATGTGGAACTAATTCTGTCATAAAATTTTGTTGAAGGTAAGCAATTGAAAAAAAAAAAGTTATACTATACTAGAGCGGAGATTACCTGTTCCAAACGACGCCGAAGACTTGTAGCCGCCGTTGTGAGAGCTGGCACTCCAGATACCACGCGACTGAGATAAGAGCGGGAAGACAGGTATTGTAGCCCTCCATTACATGCGTCATGATCACCGTTAGGAGGTCTAACTTCCCTTCCTTATCGTGTAGGAATATGTGCGAGTTGTAGAAACACAGCGCCAGGATGATCGCCGTCAGGGTAGTTACCATAGACCGCAAGATGAATCGCAGCTTCAGCGGATGTCCAAACACTTCATGGTATGAGGCCTGTGAGGAAGGTATAGATTTTGTTACTAGCTTGGGGGCTATTTGAATTTTACACTGATTTGAGGACAGAGGGAGTGACATCTAAGAAAGAGAGGCTGACTTTGTTTAGAGAAGGATAGTACAAGCCAAAATTAAAATCGAGCCTAATCTCTACCTATCGTGTCAGAGTCAGATACCAGTCGGGCTCATTGTCTTGCTGAAAAACCTGACTTTTTATGTCAAAACTTTACCTCTCATATAGACCAGCCCCGTGGTGTAGTGATCGGTACATCTGACTACAATCCTAGGGGTCCTGGGTTCAATTTTTTTCTGGTAACTTGGTTATCTTTCCCGAAAGGAGAATTATCCCAACGGTCGCCAAGTTTTGGTTAATTAGGCTCAAGTTACACACCCTCACACTCACTATCACCATCACCTCATCTCATCGGGACATTGAAAGAGCCTCCACGGAAAGGATGTACGATTAGTACATTCGGACGTTCCTTGGGCAAACGCTACATTAGTATCGGCTAATATTTCCACTACTGGGCTACGATTGATGTAGCCCAGACGCGCAATAATACATTATTATTATTATTATCTCTCATATGGACAATACAAATTTATTTTTGTGTGGTTTTTTGTCACCGTGTATTACTACCCATTCGGGTTGTACTAAATACGCTAGTGAGTTAGAGATGAGGAAAGTTAGACTCATAGAAAACATACCCAGAGTCGGATCCAGGATTTTCTTGGGGGAGGAGGGTGCTCTTACGGCACGATGCTGGGGAAGGTTGCCCCTCGAGAAATTCTTACGGAAAAATCCTTCAAAATTTGAGTTTACCAATTACCAATGTAAAACAATATTAACAATAAAATTTTAAAAAAATCTAAATAAAATCTGGTTAAGTCATCCGTGACTATTTACTCTGCATTTTTTTATATGTAAGTTTACTAAATCTATGGATTAAATAAAGCTTATTTAAATTTCCAGCTAGCACTTAATTATCACACAGAAAAATAAAATACTGATTAATGATAGAGAATTTGAAAAAAAAAAAGCATCAATGTTCATCGTTTATTCATGTGTATTAATAATTTGTGTTAAAAATATAAATAAATTATTTACAGTGATTGTCAAGCGAAAAAAATATATTACTTGACAGAACACTTAGTAGTGACTACAAGATAAATTTAATTAGACTACTCTTGTTAATACTAACAAAAACAAATTTATGATAAGGGTGTGGGTCCCCCATGACCTCTTCCCTTCTGGATCCACCTCTGGTGCACCTGAATTTGCATGAAGAGAGGGTGAAAACCATTTATTTTAAAAAACCTCAGTACACCTTGTGACGAATCAGTCCCGTCATCGGCAGTCAAGTATAATTCTAGAATGATGCCGTTGGACCATTTGCCCCCCAAAGCGGGTGGCGATATAAAATGTACCTGGAATTCAGCCCAGTGGTTGACGTGTTCAATGATGCCAGCGTAATGACTTAGTGAAAATAGAGGCGCAGATACGAACATGGTGATCGTGAAAACCTCAAGCCAACTGTTCCTATGGTAGGATGTTGTGGCGCTCCATACTTCCCGTAGTATATATATCAACAACAGGACAGTCCCCACCGCCGAGACCCCCAGGCAATAGCATTTGGACACTGGCAGGACGCGAACTGCACCTGATGGTCACAAAGAAAACAGCATTCAAGGGAATGGTTCATCTTACTTGTTCTTCAGTTAACAACCTGAAGATTGGTTTGATGTGATTTCTATCCGTCCGATGTAAGGTATGCAGTCATCCCTTCGGCTGGTTAGTGCCGCCTGCATCATTTGGCAGAAATCACATGCACCAATGGAAGTCATGCAGTGTGGTGGTTCATCGTTGTTTTCTACACTGAATTTATATGAGAGCGCAAGAAACGGCCTGCCAATTTTGCCGGGAAGGTATTTTCACACACCTTCCAGGGTTCTTTTACATGCCGCAATCGACATGGGACCAACGTCTTTACTTCCCCTCTGAAGGAAGTTGTGCTACGGATCTCTTTATTGCTAAAGAAAAATACATCAACCTCAGCTGGGTTTGAGCCTACTAATATCGGGTTATGAAGCGAGAGCACCTTATTCCAAGACCACCGAGGACGTCTCATCTTACTTAAGACGCTAGAATGGTCGAGCAGAAATTCTTAAACGCCCAGAAACCAAGTGGGCTTATATCGTTGCTAGGTGGAGTTGTGAAGCAGTAGGAGAACAAACGGTGGAGGAGTAAAATACAAATGACCATACAATTTGTGTTGTGACCTTTCTATTAAACTATATCATTCTATTCATAAAGCTCCATTATGTACTCCTAGACCAATTACCTTTCTTTTCCCGGGATTTTGGTTGTTATTGATAGACTAAGCTATGTGGATTTTTGGACATTTCAAAGTGAACATTTTTATCTTTTAGATTATTTTTACAAGTTTATATATATAGGGTCATAGAAAATGGCTTTGTGTTCATTCTGGAGGATACGAAACTCGTGTACTGTTAAAGGTTTTATCAATATTCAACCTAAGCAAAACATCTGATTGGATATATCTCAGTTATCTAGGCAGCCTACGGGAAATGCCACATGCGTAAACATTGTAGCTCGCCAAAATGACTCAAAATACTGAATACAATATTCCCTGATTTACTTTTCCCCTTTGGCAACCCATTAGCGGGTGGGAAGGAAATAACTGTGAGCTAAGGTCAGTATTGTTGTTGGAGTTTTTATAGAATCCCCCCGTCTACCCCCCACAAAATAAATAGTGATATAGTACAAAGATTCTTTAAAAAAAATTATTCGTAGCCCTTTTTCATAATACAAAATTGTATCGATTCCGGCAATAAGCTGAGTTTTTATATACACAACAGTTAGAAATTTTAGATCAAATGAAATATATAAATAATAAACTCTTTTCCATTTCCTGTGTTTGGATTTTAAATTCAATTAATAGAAAATGGTAGAGAAGAATAAATATGAGCTAGAGAATTCATTTAAGACATTTTTGCTACGCATTATATGTAGTTTTTAGTTCAAATATACTGTACCTGTAGTTTGAATTTGAATAGGAAAAACACCGAACACTTTGAGCACCATTACGATCGGCCTTATACTTTCATTAAACTCATTCATTTGTTGTTTATTGCCGAAAGTGGTTGATGTTGCAACGCTTAACAATGTTGATTTGATACAATATAAATGTTTATTTGGTGGCATTATACAGTCTCAAATTTTAGTCCATTGTAAATTTTAGTATAATATTTCCCTCTCTTGCTTCTAGATAAGAGATATTGTATGATCAGTTATAATAGTAAAGTCTTGTAACTAAATCATCGAACTTATATCTATTGTACAACAATATTGATTAGACGAAATAAAGAATGTGTTATATATCTATAAATCCTTAAAATCCTTAAAATAATACTCTATCAAGATGTCGCTATCCAGAAAATTAAGATGAATACGAATTTACAAGCTCAAGTGATTCTTCAAGATAAAAAAGATGTGATATTTTCAAATTAATGTTACATGAAAATTTCGAAGAAAGAAAAGTAATATGATTATAATGTCATTACGTTCATGTTTTTTATATGTTAATGAGGGATTTCAAACGTTCTTTGTAAAATTTGTTGTTAAAACACTCGACAGTGGGTTGTGACAAATTGTATTTTCTTGGATATTTCATTCCAATATGACAAAAGTTATTTTTCTTTAAAAATATAACATACAGATAAAATATGATACAATAACAGGTAATGTATGAACAACTCAACATTTAAGAATCACTTTTATTATTGGCTTACTTTTAACTTATTTAAATTTTAAAAATTTAATGGCGTCCCACCACTACTAGATTAGAGATTTTAAACAGTCTTTCTATGATAAATTATATAAGGTTAGAGAATTATAAAAAGCTGTACAGAATTCACCCAAAAAAGGGTGTGAAACATATTTTCTAATTTTGACTCTAGCCTTTAAATAATTATAGGGTGTTTTATTGACGAGTATTGTTTGACGAAACAAAAATTTTCTAAAATGACTCAGCGATTTTTTTTTTTAGAATGAATAATGTGAAGCATTTAACCTGACAAATAATACTGTATACTTGTTTTTTTTTGTATAAAATGTTTAAAGTTAGATTATTGATGTGTGATTTTTTTAAAAGTCAATGTTTTTCGTAACACACTATAGGAGAAAGTTTGTACTACTATTATTACCACCATCAATTTTAAGTGAGCCAAAAGTCATCAAAATATTACTGTACAAAATGGAAATAATTTCACAAATGATTTTCAATCGTAAAGGACGAAAAAGATTTCGTTCGATTTTTACTATATTTATTTATAAATAAGTTATACGTCAAAGAGTACTTACTTTACTTACTTGTCAGCCATGAGATGTAAACTAGGAATAGTAAGTATTTTATTTCTCAAATATAATTGACATATTTTTTGTGTGTGCAATTTATTTCACATAAACTGTCAGCATAATTTTTAAATCAATCTTCAAATACTGTACTCGTACAAGGTGTTTCAAGGGTCCTTTTAAACTTTCGTCGATTTTATACTTCAGATAATGGAAATAACGATAGCATGAAATATGAAGTGTACTTCTTTTGGTTATATAAAGTATGAAAAGGGCCTACAAATAGATCATTTGTACAAAAAGACAGCTATCGAGCGATATAGTGAAAATAGATTGTCAACTAATTTAATTCCATTGTAGTAACTAAATTAACAATAAATCAATTATTTGCATTATTTAAGAAGAAGTTTGTAAGATAATTATAATTTTTTTAGTATCACGTCATACAACCTGTTCAGGTTAAATAAATAAATACTAATTACGCTGATGAGTTACGGGTGAGGAAGGTTGAATTTAGAGGAAGCTACCCTCATTTGCGTGGAGGGAGAGTGTAAAAATAATTGTGAGAAAACTTCAGTAGATCCAACCGGGATTCGGACCCCGATATCCCTGTCATCAGCAGTCTAGCCTAACATGAGAATGACGCCTTAGACAATGCAATCACTGAATCAGGCATCATTACAATCAATGGCGCTAAAACAAGTTTTGAATTATGTTTAACAATTTGTTTTGTTGGGAAACCATAGGCATTACGCTTGATTAATTTTGCGTTTGTCACCGCGTATTAACACCCGTTTGGGTAATACGCATATATATTAACTACATTAATGTGTTAAAGAGGAGAAAAGTTTATAGGTAGTGCACGTGAATTTTCGTGGAGGGAGAATGTTAAAAATTTAGAAAAGTCACCTTCAATACAACCAACAAGGGTTCGAACCTCTATATTCCCGTCATCAGCTATTAATTGCGAGAGTGACGCCTTATACCATGTGGCCAAAAAGGCAGGTAAGTGCACGTTAAATACCTCTTATTTTTAAAAAAATTGTGTGTTTCTTAGAGAAAATACTGGTAACTTTTATTTTACAATGAGATACAAGAATCGATATGAAAAATGAAGTAAACTACTGAAAATACAATACTGCAACAGATTAATTCTTGGTTACTTTAAAGAGTGCGTTGGTAGTAGTTTGTTTATTTACTAGCCATTGACTCTCCACACAACATAGGAACAAATGAAGTTCATTCATAACTTACAGAGGTCGAAAACCTCGTAATCAAATCAGAAGAAATTTCCATACATCAGCCCGCTGGTACTATAGTGTTGGTCACTGACGCAGTACAAAGTCAGGACAAAGGAGTTAAATAAATTAAAATATGGAGGTTATAATTTGGACATATGCTTTAGTGCTCTTTAACTGCAGTATAATCTAAATTAGTTCCTTGCTCTTCCACATTTGATTAGAGAATGTGGGTGTCGACAGTCGATTCTTTGGAGCTCCCTAACGCCCACAGGAGGCTGACTAACAAGAGCCGTTCACACAAGATCAGAGTTACCCCTGCAGACGTTCACGGGCGTGAACCGTTCCAAGACTCCTACTGTCAATCTATCAAGCCATTGTACTTACTACTGCGTGGACTGGGGTCACTACCCATTCAGTGGACAGAAACAGGTAACAGCACAATACACTCTTCAGTGGTCCAATGGTCTTAGGCGTCACTTTCACAATATACTGGACTCCCGATTACGGAGATCCCGGTTGGATATACTGGGGGTAGTTAATCATAAATTGTCCTCGTCCACACATTAGCGTAGTTAGTACATATGCGTACAACCCAAATGGGTAGTGAGACGGGGTGCCTAGCACAAAAAAAAACACACACAAAAAACATTATGATAAACGTGTCCTTCCTACCAAGGATATATAAATGGGGGTTTCCGGTGGGCCAGACCCCCTAAAATTTTATGGACACACCTTAGGGGGATGTCCATATGTACTGCACGTATAAAAACTTTTGTTGGCTAAAAGGTTCCCGGCCCCATGGTTTAGGGGTCAGTGCACCTGGCTACGAGCCTAGGAGTCCCGGGATCAGTTCCAGAATGGCACCTTGGGTATTTTTCCGGAAGGGGAAATACTCCAATGGTCACCAGGGTTTTGGTTTGTTAGGCTTAAAGTTAGATTTCAGAGCCGTATGTAAGAACTTGACTTAGTGGACACTAGCGTGGGTCTTCTTGGGTCATCATAGATTAAAAGGTGGAGCGATAGTGTGCTTGGGACCACACTATCGGTCCACTAAGCATTCACTAACGTTCTTAGATACCGCCCTCTGTGTTTCCACTGGTTTCACAGTCTCATTCTTATTGTCACCATCGTCTCATCTCATCGAGACATCGAAAGAGCCTCCATGGAAAGGATGTACGATTAGTACATTTGGACGTTCCTTGGACATCGGTACATTAGTACTGACTAATCTTTCAACTAATGGGATATGATTGTTGTAGCCTAGGCGCGCAATATTATATATTTTGGCTAAAGGTATAGTCACATTTTCTAGTGATCCCCCCCTCCCCCAAAATATTAACATTCTACGCCCTTGAGCTACTACAGGTTTTCAGGGCTACAGTAGCTCCATGTCTTCTTTGATGCTGACATCTTGACGGCTTTGAAAAGTTACCAGACCAAATTATGTATCCCTACGCCAAACCATATGATCTGCAAAATCATATGTTTAGCAGCTGTCACTTCTGACAGTCAAAACGTAGGTATATACCTAAATGTTGATTTCAGAAGTCAGCTGTGAGCTGTCAGTCAGCACCAAAGAAGCCATAGGGGTACTGTACCTACGATCGGTTCATTGGTTTCAGGAGAGATGACATTCAAGAAATATTCCAGTGCCATTTTGTACAGTTGCGCGCACTACCTGTGCTTCATTGGTACCCTTTCTTTCACCCTCAAGTCGTGGTTCCTTGGCGTTGTCCCTCAAGGACACTTTGCACAGTCTCTCTACGCAGCGCTCGGCATCAACCTTTGCCTCCCAGTGGTTCTGGCACCCCTCATCAATTGGACAGAGGCGAGGAACGTCGCAAGATATTGCAACAATTGGTTTTATTTTCAGGTGGGAAAGCTAATGTTAATACATTTTCACCTTGTGCATTAAGTCCTCAACGTGCATGGATAATAGTTACGTGGATTCGTAGCTATGTGGTTGCGGCACTTTGACTTACGACAAGCAGTAACATCTATCAAGCACCACATTAAACATAATAGATCTCTTGATAAACTGACGCTCAGCTGATAGTATCGTCGCCATTTTATTTCTAGAGCAAGTTTCTAAAATTTCGTTTTCTCCGAGCTTCTTTTCATAAAAAGAATCGGTTTGTTTTAACTATCCTTTGAAATGGACATTTATATCTATACTAATATTATAAAGAGGAAAGATTTGATTTTTAGTTTTTTGTTTGTAATGGATAAACTCAAAAACTACTGGACCGATTTTAAAAATTCTCACCAATATAAAGCTACATTATCAGCGAGTAACATAGGCTATATTTTATTTTGAAAATTTAATTTATTCCCCATAAAAATGTCGATAGTAAGTTATATTATATAGTCGTTGGAAAAAAAAAGTTGTTGAAGGGAAAGTGTGGTTGGTGAAGGGGGCGGGGGGATAGGGGTGAGGAAAGAGGAATGAGATGAAAATAGGAGGGAGGATAAAAAAGGGAGGGAGCTATACAATGATGGTAGGACTGTATTTTTTTTTTAAATAAGTAAAAAAAGTTTTGTTTTTATATTGACATGATGGATGATTTGAAGCTTTGTTTTACAGGATTATTTACAATATTTTTTTACGGGGAAGGGGGCTAGTAATAAATATATTGTATTTAAACATCATTTTATTTACCTACATGATTTTTCAACATGCGCATAAATATGCGGAAAGAATTACCTGCACCATCTGGTAGAAATACCATATACTAGGGAAGTTTAGAAAACGTTGTGGTTCCCCGTTGTCTTCCACACTGAATATCTATGAGGGAGAGTGAAAGTTGTGATTAATACATGTCTTGTCAGAGGTGAAGGAAGGCAATCAGATAAATCTGTGCCGGGACCAAGGATTGAACCCTGGACCCCCAGCACAGAGGTCTGATACCTTACCCCTAGACCGCCAGGTCACCCATACGAGACATCTAACGTTGACGCAATGAAATGCTCTTGGTAAGCTAGGTTCGCGCTCTAGTTTTGCAACGAGAGTGTTTTGTTTTTTGGTGGGTGAAAATCAAAAGCCGTAACACATGGGAGGGCCGTATAAAATCGTTTCATGGACTACGTCTTAGATAGCCCTGCTCTAGAAGCATAATGATATAATATGTCACAATTGAGCTGGATGACGTTTTCAGAGATTGTTCCTGAAAGTAACGAGAAGTTGTCTGGAAATACCTTCGAGGAGATACCTTATACCTGGACTCATCTTAAAGGCAGTCATCATACTTTGCTTGCAGCTATCTTACGAGGTATTGGCCTACGGAACCCTTCAACCGTGGAATTTCAGGTAAGTTGTTGGTTTTTTTTTCTTTTCTCAATTGGACACCGCGTCCCATTTGTGTGATCGGCACCGGTGTCATTGTCATTGCCAACAAACTGAGTAACATAATAATTTTTATTATTATTATTATTATTATTATTATCATAATCATAATCATCATCATCATCATTATGTAAACCTGACTCAAGCGATGATGAACTATTGTTACTAGTGCTTCTAAATGGGAAAATGGGTAAAAACGTTTATACTCACATCTTCTGTTACGTGATCGGCTGTATAAATACTTATCATGCAAACTATTTGACGATCTGAGGCTTTCTAGACAAAACTCATGGATAGGACAAGGAAAACAGCAGTGTGCTTATCGTTGAATCAACAAACACTATTTGCTGCTGGTTGTATGAACTACACATTGCGTTCGAGACCAATATCCAAAAACTGTCAAGATTAATAATATTCAGCTAATATTTATATTAATTATTTGACGTGCACTTTCTGAAACAACCAAGTATACCAGCACACGAGAATTTCTATGAACGAGAGCGATAAGGCCTACCAATTTTGCTGGGAAAGGTATTTTCATATACCTTCCAGGGTTCTCTTACAAGCCACAATTGACATGCGACAGAGGGCTTAACTTCCCCTTCGAAGGTAGTTGTGCTACATAATTTTATCTTTCAAGAAAAATCCGCCTACCCGGTTGGGTTTGAACCAACGAACATTGGTTCGTCTCAGGAACCGACGTTCGTGGGGTTTAAAAATTAAACACGTCTACTCAAGCAAAATTGTATTTATTTTAATCAAACAAGTTGTTGTTTTTTTTGTTATAGAAAATGAAATAGCAAGCTTAGTAATTGTTGTTCCCTTCCATCCAAATTTGATCGCTCAATGATACAAGATGACACCTTGTTCCAGGGACGTGTCGGTTTACTGGTTGGTAAACCTGACCCGCTCCACTGCTGTTATCACTTGGTACCTCAACTGCTGCGCCCTGGAGAAGGCAGCTGACGCACTCATGGTCCAGTTACTCAAGGTTCGTTTGTTGCATTATCGCATCTTAGCACATTTTAGAACCTCATTGTTCTATCTTTAAACATAGTTATCAAGATTTATTTATAAAATTAATAATCCGTTTACTCAATCGGAAGAGACATTTCGTTTACCCTGAAAGGTAGTAGTCTTACCTTGATGTATTCCACTATGACCCTATCTCATGAGCTGAGTCATAGTGGAATCATGCAAGGTTAAACTTGCTACCTTTCTGGACCAATAAAAGGTACGTTTAATTTATTGCTTTTATTTAATATACTGACCTTGAGTGAAACTAAAAACAATTTGAGAGACTATTAGTATTTATGTCCACCTATGTAGTATAGTGGTCAGAGTACTTGTTTACGAATCCAGAGGTCCCAGGCTCGATCCCCGGCACTTAATGATTGTTCTGTGAAGCAGTGGATCTGGAACGGGATCAACTCAGTTTCATGAGGACAAATGAAAGGATGAATGAAAAAAGTAGTAGCTTTGGTCTATAAAACTGAGATTAACGGCCGTACCGATAGTCAAATTCGAGACCCTTAGGCAGATTGAATTATGTTGACAGACTTTGGAGATATATCAATGATATTCTGAAATAAATTAGTATACTGGTGGCTGACACATCATTAAACCTCAAACAATGGTAACCATTGGACATTTTGGACAAATTTAAAAAAAACTTTGTAGCCTTACACTGCTGTAGAGAGATTAGTTGTCACACTAAGGTAAATTATAAGGTTTAGGACAAGTAAAATTAAGAGCACCATAATATAAAGAGGTTATAAGTATTTATAGTAAGAAAACCCAGTAGGAATAGTAAGTTATATAGTTTACAAATTACAATAATAATTTTTATGCAAAGCATTGAAACAATTATTTTACTATATTATTTATGGATGTGGATAGCTATCAAAATGACAGCTACAAATCATATGACTTGGCGTATTAATATATAAATTAATTTTAGTAAATTTTGTAACGGTCAACTACTGTTCCTCCTATCCCGCACTTATTTTGTCTAGAAGGAAGGTGGGAGGGGGGAATAATGAAGTGTAACAAAGTGAATGCATTTAACTTTATTGAATTGACTTTCAGTAAAAAAAAATCAAAATCATAGTATTGAAAGTTTTAAAGACGTGATGAAAATGAATTCAATAATCAAACTCAATTTATGCAGAAAAATCTACCAAGTCCAAAACACTGGAGGCGTCTGTCATAAGGGAAGAGGCAGTTGAAGATGGATGACTGAGAGTTGAGCAATGGTTTGATCTATGTGGGGTTTCAGTAAGAGGTACTTGTACCGAATGAATGCCATAAGTCTCAAAATGAGGGATATGTAGTATGGCTAGGCCTACCTGAGAGGTATATGGTTCGTATCGACTGATGGGATTTTGGTTTTGATATGAAAAGGCTTGGTTTTGGTAAGGATAGTTAGAAAGTGGATAAGTTAAAGGGTATTGATTGGGAATGGAATTATTTGAAAATTTCATGATGACTTGCATTATTTCTGCTCTCATTTGCATTTTTGTTGATTCAAGGACACGCTTTATAGATGGAAGGACGGAAAGTAGGAAATGGATGTCCTCATCAGTTACAAATTCTTCCTGCATTCTTAGTTCACTAGCACGCATTTGCTGTAAACTATCTTTGAGGACTTCGTACATACTTTCCACAGGATATTTTGGCCTCTTTTTGGATGACTGACCAGACGTGCTTGTATGATTTGGCTCAGCTACAGTCTCCTTCTGTTGTTCCTCGTCCCCCACGTCTTACTGCCTGTTCGGGCTATACGCTTAAGTACTAATTACGCTAGTGTGACCGGGATGAGGAAGGTTAAATTTAGAGGAAGTTGTACTATAATTTGCCACTATTATACTGGTATGTGCTTCAGCCATCACATCGTATTAAAGGGCTCATTTCACTCTACACAATCGGACTCTTTGTTCCTTATTTTCATGCACGTTGAAGAAAACACACCAGAACAGGTCATCGGCCAAACCATAAAGTTTCTGTTTGGTTGAAAAATGTTTATTCACCTGGCAGACCAAGAAATCCGATAAATTCACGCGAACCCTAGATATCTATCCTAGTTTATGTTTTTGAGATAGGAGCGTTCCACTTCTTAAATAAGAAATTGAGTATATTCCAACACATTTTATAAACTATTTAAGGAATTACAAAACAATGCATAATGCACTCCTGTACTCATATTCAAAAGAATCTTAGACACGCAACAACCAGTTAGTATTTCTTTTAAACTGGTCGCTGCGCGAGATCCAGCCTATCCTTCTAACAACTAGCATACTATATTTATTACTACTTACCTATGATTTTTTTTCTTTTCTAATGACAAGTCATCAAATCCAGGTGTGTTGGCAAATTTCCAACCAACCTGTAATTTTCTTGTTTCGATTACTATAATCATTACACCTGGTGTCCCACAATGCTGGCCGCAGTCGAATCTATTCAATAAGATGCTCTGTATTGAAGACGGCTACGTTTTTTTCCTTCGCATGCAACTTGAAACAAGGATATTTCTATACTGAGCTTCAGCTCACGCGCGCCTACTAGTGGTAGACAGAGCCGGCTCGGAGAGCTGGCACGGTAAGCCCTGGCAAAGCCATAAGGCTTCACTAGAGGTCGAGCAACGACAACCACTCGCGCTAGTGATGGTCGTTCGTGAGCGAGTCATTCAAATTGAACGACTCTTGAACGAGAGCTGTGAACGAACAACTCTCGCTTCGCGAGCGAGTCATTCAGGCCGCCATTACTCACGACTTTTTCGCTCTCGTTCATCCGCTCTGGAAAGAGTCAGGAGTGTTTGTCATTCACGACTCTTCTGTCGTTCTTTGTTTCTACTAAGAAAATAACAACTATAAATGCTTACTTCGTTACTAGATAGCAGTACTGCATACAATATTAAACTAACTATTTTTCTTAACATTACTTAGATATAGTTTGTGAATTGGACACTAAAGCTTATATGCTAAGGTTAATTATTATAAGTAATATGAGTAAGAAATAAATTAAAAAATTCAAAAACAATAGGATTCGGATAAATTACACATAAAACTTAATTTGTTCATAAGTTGAAAGGAAAGGGACTGATTTGCACGCTCGGAACGGGAATTGTGAGAACTAGTTAGAATGTTAAAGGGGTGAAGGGATTGGGAGCGAGCGAGCCATGCGGTGAACGATATGACTCTTATGAACGACTCTTCATTAACGACTCTTTTGAGTGAGCGAACTTATGTGAGCTAGCTCACCTCAATGATCTGGTTCGACCCTCACTACCTCGCTCGTCTGAAAGGTTCCATAAGACCAATGCCCTACTCCTCGTTTTGGCTCTAGTGAACCAGCTCACGCGCGCTCGTCTGAACGGGGCCTTAGTTTATTTGGTTTAGTGTTTCCTCGATTATGACTAAGCCTAATATCACATACAAAGATAAGTTATTTAATAGGATTAATTAATGTAGATTTTAAGTTATGGGTTAAAAATAATCATTCCTCAAAGCATCACAAAATTTTTAACACAAAAATGCCTATTTTTTTATATTTTCACTCTTACACCCGTTTGGGTTGTACGGTTGTGTACTAGTTACTTAAATGAGTTAGTATTTGGAAGTTGAATTTAGAAGTGTACCCCATTTTCGTGAGAAAGAGAGGAAACAATTTAAGAAAAACCAACCGAGTACACCCGACCGAGATAGAACCATGATCTCCCCGTCATCGGCAGTCTAGTTTATTGTGAGTGTAGTGTCTTAGACCATGTGGCCAACGAAGCGGGTAACATAAGAGTAGCTTTGTCATGTTTTGGTGATTTTTTTAAGGATGTCTCACAGCACAAAGATTTGAGACTTGTCCTGGCGAACTACAGAGTTCTCTGGCTTCAACTAAGTCAACTGACGCGACAGTTAGGAGAATCTGTCTGCTATACCTACTCTTGTTTCATCATATTTCAGTTTGTGGTCCTCACAATATTCATCTATAACATTATATCTATGCTCATCAACGGCAAGTAAATATCAAAAAAGATAATAGTTTAGTAAACATGCAAACCTTTAGTACCCTTTAGCAACCTTTATGTACCAAAATCGCCAAGAACTTCTAAATACCACAAAGTCATGTACTACACGAATTTGCTTGTTTTATTAATACATAAAAATAGATTTAGTAACGTCTTCCTGAAGTTATTCGAATACAGTGTACTATAGGTGATATACGGAGGGAAATAAATACCTACATCATTGTAAATTATATATAAATATGTTCAATTATTGTTTTTGAATTTTTTTCAGTAACATCAAAATAGTATTAGCATAGTGTATTTGATTTAAAGGAAGCGATGGCACATTATACTGATATTTCAAATTAATTATTGATCTCAGTTAATTTAGTTTATCTTAGAATATATAGCAAACACTTTGTGTATGGCTAATATCTATAAAAAGATATGTTGGAAAACACATGTTACCTGAGGGTAAACGCTATATATATTACATCCATGTTAAGATACTTACCACCAATCGCGAATACCTAATCTAGTTGTTTAAAACTCTTAATTCAATAGTTAATGTACTGTACGATTTATTAGTACCCTACATAATTCCGATTTATTTAGTATAAGGTAAAATTCTATCTATTTATTTATCCATCTATCTTCTAGGTGTAACGAGGAACTTCTTATGGCTGATCGCACAAAGTTCCATCACTACTGTTTTCTTATTTGTCATCTGTGACAGTCCGGATAAAGCTACTCAGAAAGTAAGAACAGGAAAATTATAGTCAATAAAGTGAAAAAACTATATATTTATTGAAATAATTGTGCTAAGTCACTAATATTTTGTAAAATTAAATTGAGAAAATTATATGTCTTTAAAACAATACCAAAAATTGTACCGTTTCTGTCAAGTCATAATAGCACTGTGATTATAAAATAATATATAAATATTTTCACCACACACACACACACACACACACATATATATATATTTTTGTGTGTGTGTGTGTGTGTGTGTGTGTGTGTGTGTGTGTGTGTGTGGTAATAGCCCTGAGCAATGTTGGGGTGTTTGTTTTGGTTTACATAACTCGAGTGGACACACGGCTTAAGTATTGCTGGCTTAGCGTAGTGAGGTAATGAACTAGAAACGTTAAAGGGGAATACTGACTACTCATAGCAATGTATGTTCCAGTTGACCAGGAAAGGGGCCATAGTGGGCTATAAAAGACTTTTATTTGTTAACATCGGGGCTGTCACAATTCCATCAATACGCAGGCAAAAATGCTGCCCGACGCCGGACCATAGTATACTACATCTTTAGAGTCGTCATCAGTAGCACTTGTACATAAAGGGCATCAATCTAGCCCAGGGTTCCAAGATAGAGTTCTGTAGGGGGTCGCGAGCTGTGTAAGTCAATTCCATTGGTCTAAATTTTCACGAGTAAGCGAGTTCTTCCACGAGCGCAAGCGTCTAATCTCTATATTTCTTTCATATTTCGTATAAACATCATAGTTTTTTTTATCATCTTTTAGTAACTTCTATTAAATGAAAATTCGTAACCTTGCGTATTATTTAGAACCCACACAACTACCTTGCCTGTAACCTAACCCCTACCGCAAGCTATCCTGACATATCCAGCCCACAGGGAGGAGGGGAAGATCGAGATATAAATAGTGAAAATAATTATATATTTATATATATATATATATATATATAATATATATATATATATATATATATATATAATATATAATTAAATGTGCAAAAAAGTTTAGTAGAAGTTCAGCAGAAAATAAATGTCACTATGAAATGGGTAAAAAAAAAGCAAGGAGAAAAAATCAAATATTCATATGGTTCGCATCCAAAGGCGGAGAAAATGGGGATCCATGGATAAATTATTTTATTGGCTAAAAGTATAGTCAAATTTTCTATTAGGACCCCCGTTGGAATATTTACCTTCGCCTTTGCCTTGCTCGCGTCTAAAATAGTATATTATTAAGATGTACAAACTTATAATGTATACATTCTCAATATATCCTTATGAATACAGATTGTATCAGCAGATTTTTACATTTTATATTTAATAATATTTTTTACGTGATAATAATTGTGCGGGTAAAGTTGTTTATTTTCTCTTTATAAATGGAGAACAAATCTTGTCCATATTCACATCAATTTTTTTAACTTTAAGTTATTTATAAATCATGTGATCATCTTCCTTGATTAAGAGGGGTGCACACTGATTAGTCAAAACGTTCTGAAAACAAAAACAATTTGGTACTAAACAAAAGATTTTGTTCCATTATGTTTTTGTATTGACTAAAAACGTTTTGACTTGTTGCCTGTTTCTTCCTTCAGAGCAGAACAAGTAACTGACCTTACGCCTAGCAAATAGTTTATGTTGTTCCTTTTCTTTGTTACGACCATTTATTTCTCTCTTTCATCCTAAATACATATTGTGGTAAAGTTTCAATCAATATAATGAGATGTTCAGCGATCAGTTCCATCTCGAACAAATACCACTAGACGTAAACAGCAAAGTACTCGAGAATACGATTTGGACACAAAAGACAAGTGGGTAACATATAGGTTCCCGAGCTGTGAGTCGCGACGCACCAGGGCTAGTAATGTAAATAGTAGTGTTTTTATTGCCACCAAATAGAATTTGGGCAATTTAAAAAAAAAAATTAGGTACAGGGCGTCACATGAAAAATCTGACATGTGAAGGGTGGCCTTAAAAAGTTCGGGAGCCCCTGGGGTAACTTGTTAAAGACCAAAGCTTAATTGACACTTCCATCGAAAACTCAGAGCAGAATCTACTTGAGTGGTGCAGCAATTAATAATTAATATTTAGACCCATAATACTTTGCAGCGAAAACTAAAAGTGGCTGATTAACAATTTGTTTAATTTTCTAGTAGATATTTTAGATTATCGTCGCGATGGCTGTTTTCTAATTAATGTACTCTGTAGTGAAACAAATTTTCACAGAACGAGAATGATACACTTTTAATTTAACGAGTTATTTAAAATCATTTCACAACAGTTATAGACACAGGTATTTACTTGTATCTCATTTTGTAGACGTATCCGCGTATTGAATCTGTTGGTTTAGGCGCATGCACACTGATTAAGTCAGTTGGTTTCGAAATTTGGTTGGTTCCTCAACGCAGATTTTATGGAGAAGCCTGGCCAAAATTGAGGAACCTGCGCAATTATTACATATTTTTCGTGATTGGTTTAAAACTCATTACCTGACCACATTTCAGTTCAGTAAACGTTTGAAACCACGGTAAAAAGAGGGCTGGCGCCAAGGGGTAGGTTGGGGTTTAAGCCCCCCTGAAATTTTATGATCAAAATGTATATGTCTTTATTTATGGCTCAAACGATATCAAAATTAAGATACAAGTACAATTTAGGCCACTTTGTTACCATAAAAAGCACTTCAGAGAGCTTCTAGAGATGTTTAATATTTTGAAATTTTCCTAGCCTTCGGCAGTTAGGGGGTTATGTTGCCATAAAAAAAACCTTCAGATAGCTTCTAGAATCTTTATCATTTAGAATTTGTTTCTAGATTCCGGCAATTGAAGTATGTGCCCACCGCCCCCTGAAATTATTGGCTGGCTACGGCCTTGGCTGGCACACGCGCAGAAAAAGTTGTTTTTAAAAAGTGACAATGTTTCGGTGTCAAACATTAGGCCTACTAAATATATTTAATCATATTTTAAAGCATATTTAAAAAAAACTGTTGCTTAATCAGTAATGTGAAACCCTAAATAACACATAGAAAAAGAAGACTGAATCGCGAGCAAACACAAACAATTTCACTTTAGACAATTTTGATCAACGAATGCTCCATTCGTTAACCATGTGAGGTAGCAAGCTTACCTTTCATTATTACTCTATGGTATAGATCAGGGGTCGGCAACCTACAGCACGAGGAACGATTTTCAATATTACGCTGAGCGATTTGAATAAAAATCATATAAAACCTTTATTTTTAATTAAAACTATTGATGTGAGTAATAATTCTAAAACGTGTTTTATGTTTCAATTATTCAATTGTTTTGTTTTAAAATCTCAAAATAATGCCTTCAGAATTTAAATTTTGCAAAAAATCATTTATAACTTTAGTATGTATTCTGATTTATATTAAAATATTTAAATATTCATGAAACAGTAGTTATTTAATGTAGTCGAGTTAGAAACATTTTGTTACATTTACATTTTACAAGATCAACTTAAATTGGTTTTACAAGTTGTAACTAGTATAAAAATATAAACGATTTGGATGGGCATAGGTTGGTTGGCACGCTGACGACTTTGCAATATAACTTCGGCACAACACTACTATAAGGTTAACAATCCCTGGTATAGCTTATAAGATAGGCTCATAGTGTAATCCATCGTCCTTTCGAGCTAAGCAGAGCTTGTGTCCAGCCCTATTTATAAATCGTCAAAGCAAACTGGTTGACACCTTTATCAAATGGTAAAATATGCTTTGTTTGTTTATACAGGTAGGTGTCAAGTTCCAGGAAACGTTGCTGTTAATTCGCATGACCACAGTTGATGAAGAAACCTATCAAGAAGTAATGAGTACCTCACAAACTACAAAAACTCAATTATTTAGTTTCATCATCTTACTTAAAAATAAAATATATCCAATTTTATTCCTTATTAAAAAAATTTAACAATGGAAAGAGTTCGCGTAGGTTCGCACTTTCACCATGAGTGGCCTGTTTCATAAAACTACAGGTCTACTTTTTTACAAGAGAATTAACTTATAATTTGTAAGAAATGAGAAAATTATGAAGCTACAAATAATTACTTGTAATGAAATGGTATGATTTAAAACTCTTTTACAAGTAAGATTATAGTTTGGTTTCATAAAGCTAATTGTGGATTAATGATGAAAAGTGCAAAACACAATGATTAGTCAGATATACACCCTCCCCCTCCCAAACCCAGAGTCAAAGACTATATACATCCGCAGGGGCTGACACTTCACTATAACTATGGAACCATAATAAGTTTGATAGGCATACACAATATGGATAGATGGATATTCATTCATATCTCAACACTCCTCCTAGAATATAATTATATCCTCTACCATCCAGCTCTATAATCTGACACATTATACATGCTTTGACATAAACATATTAAATTAATTTTGGCAAGGCCAAAATCTTATACATGCCTTATGTAAACCACTCTAGGCAAAGGTTTGGTAAGTACATCAGCAGGCATGCTACCTAATGGTAAGTACTCAACAACAACATTCTCATTTACAATGTGCTCCCTTATAAAATGGTACTTCAAATCATGTGTTTAAACTTTGGACTTACTATGGAATTTTTTCCCAATACTGATGGCCCTAATCTGATCTGAAAATATTTTTACAGGTTCCTTTTCCGGTCTATAATCTAACTCATTAATTAATTTCTGAAGCCATTGGGCTTTCTGTATGGAAAATCCCGTAAACGACAGGGCCATGTATTCTGCCTCAGTGGGTGACAAAGCTATGTTGTTGTGTTTTGTGTTTTGCTATACCACAAGATTAAGCATCTTTGTAATTTGAAATTAAAACCAGAAATTGAAAACCGATCATTAACCCTATTTACCCAGTCATAAAGCCCTTCTAGATCCCAATTTCAGTTTTTGATAAATTCCAACTTGTAATTTAACGTACCTTTAATATACATCAACACAAAATTAAGAGCATTCCAGAGAACAACAGAAAAGTTCTTGTTAAATCTGCCCAACAAGTTCACGCTAAAAGAAGTGTCTGGTCTGGTGATCTGGGAGGCGTACAAGCTTCCAATGGCTTCTTTATATGGAATATGTGGTTGTGGTGTACTTCCCTCTCCTTCAGGCTGAGAGTATTTTTTGTCGATGTTTCCAAAAACGACAAGCTCGAATCCAAGGGGGTCGAAACCAGCTTTGAGTCCGTCATTCGAAATTTCTCCAGGATTGTTTCGATATACCCTTTCTGATCAATCCACAGTTGCTGTTTTTAGTATATCTTGAGATTCTCGTGCCAAGACAATGACTAACCTGAATAAGATCCTTCATATCAAATTTTGAGACCAATTTCTTCCTTATTAGATCTTTAGCCCTTTTCTTATGGTAAAAAAAATTATCAAATATCATCCACATAAGGCACAACAATGACAGCTTCATCCTTGTACCTGCTAAAATAAATACAAGGATCTGCTTAAGATTGTTTTAGACCAAGACCTGTGATCACTTTATGAAGTGTCTTATTCCAGCATTTATCTAACTCTTTTAAACCAGAAATAGATTTTCTAAAACGCCACAATTTTCCCTGTTGTTCATCAGTCACTTCTGGAGGTGGCTTCACATAAATTTACCTCTTCCAGGTTTCTGTACAAGTATATGGTTGTAAAATCCATGTAGTCTATTTTAAATCTTCTTTCATGGCCAGGGAAGAGAGGTATCTTAAGGATGAATATTTTACGACAGGGGAGTATGTATCCTGATAATTTATACCTGCTGTCTGAGCACAGACTTTTACTACAATTCGAGCTTTAAATTTTTGTTACTTTGTGGTTTCATCATTTTTAATTTTTAATACTCATTTTTCTAGCAGGGATTTTCTTCCTGGAGAGTAATCGACAATCGCATAGTATTATTTTTGATGAGTGAGTCAATTTATTTTTCATTGCTTATATCAAATTTTCATACTCTGCATTTGAAAGTGCCTCAGCAGCTGTCTATGTCTCAGATTCTATATCAGAGATAGCCAATGATTTTTCCTCCTCAGCCAAGTAGGTGACATAGTCTGGCCATTTTTTTTTTACCTGTACTACGTCTCGGGGTGCTATCTACAGGCACTGGAGTCTATGGTGTTTCTTTAGATATCGACTCTGTGTCAGTCTTTTCATTGTTCTTGACCATCAAAATGTTCTTGGACAGATTCTTCTTCGGTTACTAGATTAGATGAAGGTGAACTGACCTTGTTCTTAGGAGTACCTTCATAATATTTTTCTATATAAGGTGTTCCTAAGAAAATAATATCCCTACTAATAGTGATTTTACCATTTTTGGGGTTAATCCCTCGATAACCCCTGATATTTTCACAGTAGCCCACAAAAGTTAGTTTTTGAGATGTATGATCCAATTTCTTTCGAATGAATTTTGGGACATGCGCCGTTGATTCACATCTGAAAATCCTGGGATGGAAAAGTTCAGGAATTTCACCACTCCACACTTCATGAATTTTGTCATTAATTATTTTTGTTGGGGACCTGTTGGCTAGGTAAACTGCCGTAGCCACAGCCTCAGCCCAAAATCGCTTTGGGAGATGGCATCAATCAACATAGTTTTCGCCTTTTCAACAAGTGTGTTGTTGGTTCATTCGGCGTTGCCATTTTGTTCTGGTGTATGCCAAATTATCAGTTGATGAATAATTCCCGCCAAATGAAGTTTGTTCTTAAACTTTTACCAACATATTCTTTCCCACTGTTGGAGCGAGGTTTTTTTTAAATTTTCTCGCCAGTTGATTTTATACAAGCGCTTTGAAATCATTAAAGGCATCGGCCACTTATTATTTTTCCTTAAAAAAATACACAAACTTTTTGTGGTAGTGATCGTCAACAAATGTCAAGAAATACTTGCTTCGCTGATAGAGTGAGTTTCCATTGCCACGCATAGGTCAGAATGTATTACCTCCAAGACATCATTGCTATGTCTTTTGCTTCGCTTAAAGGGCTGTAGTAACAATTCTACCATATTCATTAAGGACATGTCCACCTTTTTTTTTTAATCAAAGGTAACAACATGTCCTTGGTGAACAATTCTGCTGACATAATAAATTTAAGGCAGCATCCAGAATGTATAAGACATTCTTTGCCTCTAATTTTATACTATCGTTTTTTATTAATAACAGTATATCTACACTACCAATGGATTCAGCAACCAGGACAGTGCTTTTAGCACTAGTAACTTGGCATTCTTAGCAATGATATTACTTAGGCAATTTTCATCTGTAGTGATATGGGTAGATGAAACCGAATCTAAATACCATGCTGATTTATCTTTTAACACATAATTTTGGTAGAAAAATACGCCAGAGAGGCCCGTTTTGATTTTGGATCTTTTTCCATTAGGCTCTGTTTTCGGGATTGTCATTTTTCATTTTTTCTTCTTATAACAGCAAAACTAAGCAACATGATTTGTCTGATAACAAATAAAACATTTTGGAGGATTGTTATTATTTTTATGGCTAGATTTAGATGCATAAAGTTCCAATTCACTACCAGGGGTTTCATAACTACCTTGCAATTTTACGTCCTGTAAAAGTTTTACTTTAACCGAAGCAGTGATATTGACCCCCGAACTCTCAAGGCCCATTATCAAGGAATACCTGCAAGCAATAAAGTCCCAACCCATTCAGCTTTAACTTCAAATCCATTATCATTTAATCTTTGGGAGGTTGAAATAATTTGGTCACAAAATGGTTCAATCGATTTGCATTTGACTAGTTGCGTTGTGACAAGGGTCTTTAGCAAACCAGCTCAGCATGTTAATCCAGAGTCTTCAAATGCTCTTTCAAGAGCAGTCTATGCTTCTGAAAGTCTTAGCAGCCTTCAAATGGAAATAATTTACAGGGTCAAAGGCTAATATATCTTCGAAAGAGCCTTATCCTCTTTCTTCTTGTCTTGAACTATTGCTGTTTCAGGCTTCAGGGTTTCCATCGCGAATTTTCAACTGGAATAATTTTCTCTACCGACAAGTTTTTCTACCATAGCTAGATTGCTCGAAGAATTCATTTTTAAATGTTTAAGTTAAACTTCGTGATGAAAGAACTAGAGAAAATACGCGCACTACTTCACGAACCGTCATTACAGACGCCAAAGAGTTAGAATTGTATTCACTACCATTATCATATACGCCAATGAGTTTAAATTGTCAGCAAACCCGTTTCATGAACACACAAATAAATATAGCACAATGTACTGGGCCCATAACCTAATGCAAAGTGCACATTAGGAGTTAGTTGATGCTTTAACGACTGTTAACTTA
>JBCFYV010001001.1:859271-944738 GCA_039000515.1 Timema cristinae | reverse complement strand
ATTTCCTGTGTTTGGATTTTAAATTCAATTAATAGAAAATGGTAGAGAAGAATAAATATGAGCTAGAGAATTCATTTAAGACATTTTTGCTACGCATTATATGTAGTTTTTAGTTCAAATATACTGTACCTGTAGTTTGAATTTGAATAGGAAAAACACCGAACACTTTGAGCACCATTACGATCGGCCTTATACTTTCATTAAACTCATTCATTTGTTGTTTATTGCCGAAAGTGGTTGATGTTGCAACGCTTGACAATGTTGATTTGATACAATATAAATGTTTATTTGGTGGCATTATACAGTCTCAAATTTTAGTCCATTGTAAATTTTAGTATAATATTTCCCTCTCTTGCTTCTAGATAAGAGATATTGTATGATCAGTTATAATAGTAAAGTCTTGTAACTAAATCATCGAACTTATATTTATTGTACAACAATATTGATTAGACGAAATAAAGAATGTGTTATATATCTATAAATCCTTAAAATCCTTAAAAATAATACTCTATCAAGATGTCGCTATCCAAGAAAATTAAGATGTGATATTTTCAAATTAATGTTACATGAAAATTTCGAAGAAAGGAAAGTAATATGATTATAATGTCATTACGTTCATGTTTTTTATATGTTAATGAGGGATTTCAAACGTTCTTTGTAAAATTTGTTGTTAAAACACTCGACAGTGGGTTGTGACAAATTGTATTTTTTTAGATATTTCATTCCAATATGACAAAAGTTATTTTTCTTTAAAAATATAACATACAGATAAAATATGATACAATAACAGGTAATGTATGAACAACTCAAAATTTAAGAATCACTTTTATTATTGGCTTACTTTTAACTTATTTAAATTTTAAAAATTTAATGGCGTCCCACCACTACTAGATTAGAGATTTTAAACAGTCTTTCTAGGATAAATTATATAAGGTGAGAGAATTATAAAAAGCTGTACAGAATTCACCCAAAAAAGGGTGTGAAACATATTTTCTAATTTTGACTCTAGCCTTTAAATAATTATAGGGTGTTTTATTGACGAGTGTTGTTTGACGAAACAAAAATTTTCTAAAATGACTCAGCGATTTTTTTTTTATAATGAATATATGTGAAGCATTTGACCTGACAAATAATACTGTATACTTGTTTTTTTTTGTATAAAATGTTTAAAGTTAGATTATTGATGTGTGATTTTTTTTAAAAGTCAATGTTTTTCGTAACACACTATAGGAGAAAGTTTGTACTACTATTATTACCACCATCAATTTTAAGTGAGCCAAAAGTCATCAAAATATTACTGTACAAAATGGAAATAATTTCACAAATGATTTTCAATCGTAAAGGACGAAAAAGATTTCGTTCGATTTTTACTATATTTTATTTATAAATAAGTTATACGTCAAAGAGTACTTACTTTACTTACTTGTCACCATGAGATGTAAACTAGGAATAGTAAGTATTTTATTTCTCAAATATAATTGACATATTTTTTGTGTGTGCAATTTATTTCACATAAACTGTCAGCATAATTTTTAAATCAATCTTCAAATACTGTACTCGTACAAGGTGTTTCAAGGGTCCTTTTAAACTTTCGTCGATTTTATACTTCAGATAATGGAAATAACGATAGCATGAAATATGAAGTGTACTTCTTTTGGTTATATAAAGTATGAAAAGGGCCTACAAATAGATCATTTGTACAAAAAGACAGCTATCGAGCGATATAGTGAAAATAGATTGTCAAGTAATTTAATTCCATTGTAGTAACTAAATTAACAATAAATCAATTATTTGCATTATTTAAGAAGAAGTTTGTAAGATAATTATAATTTTTTTAGTATCACGTCATACAACCTGTTCAGGTTAAATAAATAAATACTAATTACGCTGATGAGTTACGGGTGAGGAAGGTTGAATTTAGAGGAAGCTACCCTCATTTGCGTGGAGGGAGAGTGTAAAAATAATTGTAAGAAAACTTCAGTAGATCCGACCGGGATTCGGACCCCGATATCCCTGTCATCAGCAGTCTAGCCTAACATGAGAATGACGCCTTAGACAATGCAATCACTGAATCAGGCATCATTACAATCAATGGCGCTAAAACAAGTTTTGAATTATGTTTAACAATTTGTTTTGTTGGGAAACCATAGGCATTACGCTTGATTAATTTTGCGTTTGTCACCGCGTATTAATACCCGTTTGGGTAATACGCATATATATTAACTACATTAATGTGTTAAAGAGGAGAAAAGTTTATAGATAGTGCACGTGCATTTTCGTGGAGGGAGAATGTTAAACATTTAGAAAAGTCACCTTCAATACAACCAACAAGGGTTCGAACCTCTATATTCCCGTCATCAGCTATTAATTGCGAGAGTGACGCCTTATACCATGTGGCCAAAAAGGCAGGTAAGTGCACGTTAAATACCTCTTATTTTTAAAAAAATTGTGTGTTTCCTTAGAGAAAATACTGGTAACTTTTATTTTACAATGAGATACAAGAATCGATATGAAAAATGAAGTAAACTACTGAAAATACAATACTGCAACAGATTAATTCTTGGTCACTTTAAAGAGTGCGTTGGTAGTAGTTTGTTTATTTACTAACCATTGACTCTCCACACAACATAGGAACAAATGAAGTTCATTCACAACTTACAGAGGTCGAAAACCTCGTAATCAAATCAGAAGAAATTTCCATACATCAGCCCGCTGGTACTATAGTGTTGGTCACTGACGCAGTACAAAGTCAGGACAAAGGAGTTAAATAAATTAAAATATGGAGGTTATAATTTGGACATATGCTTTAGTGCTCTTTAACTGCAGTATAATCTAAATTAGTTCCTTGCTCTTCCACATTTGATTAGAAAATGTGGGTGTCGACAGTCGATTCTTTGGAGCTCCCTAACGCCCACAGGAGGCTGACTAACAAGAGCCGTTCACACAAGATCAGAGTTACCCCTGCAGACGTTCACTGGCCTGAACCGTTCCAAGACTCCTACTGCCAGTCTATCAAGCCACTGTACTTACTACTGCGTGGACTGGGGTCACTACCCATTCAGTGGACAGAAACAGGTAACAGCACAATACCCTCTTCAGTGGTACAATGGTCATAGGCTTCACCTTCAAAATATACTGGACTCCCGATTACGGAGATCCCGGTTGGATATACTGGGGGTAGTTAATCATAAATTGTCCTCGTCCTTAACACATTAGCGTAGTTAGTATATATGCGTACAACCCAAAGGGGTAGTGAGACGGGGTGCTTAGCACCCAAAAAAACAACAAAAAACATTATGATAAACGTGTCCTTCCTACCAAGGATATATAAATGGGGGTTTCCGGTGGGCCAGACCCCCTAAAATTTTATGGACACACCTTAGGGGGATGTCCATATGTACTGCACGTATAAAAACTTTTGTTGGCTAAAAGGTTCCCGGCCCCATGGTTTAGGGGTCAGTGCACCTGGCTACGAGCCTAGGAGTCCCGGGATCAGTTCCAGAATGGCACCTTGGGTATTTTTCTCGGAAGGGGAAATACCCCAATGGTCACCAGGGTTTTGGTTATTTAGGCTTAAAGTTAGGTTTCAGAGCCGTATGCAAGAACTTGACTAAGTGGACGCTTTGTTGACACTAGCGTGGGTCTTCTTGCGTCATCATAGGTTGAAAGGTGGAGCGATAGTGTGGTTGGGACCACACTATCGGTCCACTAAGTATTCACTAACGTTTTTGCATACCACCCTAAGTGTTTCCACTGGTTTCACAACCTCATTCTTATTATCACCATCGTCTCATCTCATCGGGACATCGAAAGAGCCTCCATGGAAAGGATGTACGATTAGTACATTTGGACGTTCCTTGGACATCGGTACATTAGTACTGACTAATCTTTCAACTAATGGGATATGATTGCTGTAGCCCAGACGCATAATATTATATATTTTGGCTAAAGGTATAGTCACATTTTCTAGTAATTACCCTCCCCCATTCCCAAAAAAATTAACATTATACGCCCTTGAGCTACTACAGGTTTCCAGGGCTACAGTAGCCCCATGGTTTATTTGGTGCTGACTGACAGCTCACAGCTGACATCTGACGGCTTTGAAAAGCTACCAGACCAAATTATGTATCCTTACGCCGAACCATATGATCTGTAAAAACATGTATTTAGCAACTGTCACTTCTGACAGTCAAAATTTAGGTATATGCCTAAATGTCGATTGTCAGAAGTCAGCTGTGAGCTGTCAGTCAGCACCAAAGAAGCCATAGGGGTACTGTACCTACGATCGGTTCATTGGTTTCAGGAGAGATGACATTCAAGAAATATTCCAGTGCCATTTTGTACAGTTGCGCGCACTACCTGTGCTTCATTGGTACCCTTTCTTTCACCCTCAAGTCATGGTTCCTTGGCGTTGTCCCTCAAGGAGACTTTGCACAGTCTCTCTACGCAGCGCTTGGCATCAACCTTTGCCTCCCAGTGGTTCTGGCACCCCTCATCAATTGGACAGAGGCGAGGAACGTCGCAAGATATTGCAACAATTGGATTTATTTTCAGGTGGGAAAGCTAATGTTAATACATTTTCACCTTGTGCATTAAGTCCTCAACGTGCATGGATAATAGTTACGTGGATTCGTAACTATGTGGTTGCGGCACTTTGACTTACGACAAGCAGTAACATCTATCAAGCACCACATTAAACATAATAGATCTCTTGATAAACTGACGCTCAGCTGATAGTATCGTCGCCATTTTATTGCTAGAGCAAGTTTCTAAAATTTCGTTTTCTCCGAGCTTCTTTTCATAAAAAGAATCGGTTTGTTTTAACTATCCTTTGAAATGGACATTTATATCTATACTAATATTATAAAGAGGAAAGATTTGATTTTTGTTTTTTGTTTGTAATGGATAAACTCAAAAACTACTGGACCGATTTTAAAAATTCTCACCAATATAAAGCTACATTATCAGCGAGTAACATAGGCTATATTTTATTTTGAAAATTTAATTTATTCCCCATAAAAATGTCGATAGTAAGTTATATTATATAGTCGTTGGAAAAAAAAAGTTGTTGAAGGGAAAGTGTGGTTGGTGAAGGGAGCGGGGGGATAGGGGTGAGGAAAGAGGAATGAGATGAAAATAGGAGGGAGGATAAAAAGAGGGAGGAGCTATACATGATGGTAGGACTGTATTTTTTTTTAAATAAGTAAAAAAGTTTTGTTTTTATATTGACATGATGGATGATTTGAAGCTTTGTTTTACAGGATTATTTACAATATTTTTTTACGGGGAAGGGGGCTAGTAATAAATATATTGTATTTAAACATCATTTTATTTACCTACATGATTTTTCAACATGCGCATAAATATGCGGAAAGAATTACCTGCACCATCTGGTAGAAATACCATATACTAGGGAAGTTTAGAAAATGTTGTGGTTCCCCGTTGTCTTCCACACTGAATATCTATGAGGGAGAGTGAAAGTTGTGATTAATACACGTCTTGTCAGAGGTGAAGGAAGGCAATCAGATAAATCTGTGCCGGGACCAAGGATTGAACCCTGGACCCCCAGCACAGAGGTCTGATACCTTACCCCTAGACCGCCAGGTCACCCATACGAGACATCTAACGTTGACGCAATGAAATGCTCTTGGTAAGCTAGGTTCGCGCTCTAGTTTTGCAACGAGAGTGTTTTGTTTTTTGGTGGGTGAAAATCAAAAGCCGTAACACATGGGAGGGCCGTATAAAATCGTTTCATGAGCTACGTCTTAGATAGCCCTGCTCTAGAAGCATAATGATATAATATGTCACAATTGAGCTGGAAGACGTTTTCAGAGATTGTTCCTGAAAGTAACGAGAAGTTGTCTGGAAATACCTTCGAGGAGATACCTTATACCTGGACTCATCTTAAAGGCAGTCATCATACTTTGCTTGCAGCTATCTTACGAGGTATTGGCCTACGGAACCCTTCAACCGTGGAATTTCAGGTAAGTTGTTGGGTTTTTTTTTCTTTTCTCAATTGGACACCGCGTCCCATTTGTGTGATCGGCACCGGTGTCATTGTCATTGCCAACAAACTGAGTAACATAATAATTTTATTATTATTATTATTATTATTATCATAATCATCATCATCATCATCATCATTATGTAAACCTGACTCAAGCGATGATGAACTATTGTTACTAGTGCTTCTAAATGGGAAAATGGGTAAAAACGTTTAACGCACATCTTCTGTTACGTGATCGGCTGTATAAATACTTATCATGCACACTATTTGACGATCTGAGGCTTTCTAGACAAAACTCATGGATAGGACAAGGAAAACAGCAGTGTGCTTGTCGCTGAATCAACAAACACTATTTGCTGCTGGTTGTATGAACTACACATTGCGTTCGAGACCAATATCCAAAAACTGTCAAGATTAATAATATTCAGCTAATATTTATATTAATTATTAGACGTGCACTTTCTGAACAACCAAGTATACCAGTACACGAGAATTTCTATGAACGAGAGCGATAAGGCCTACCATTTTGCTGGGAAAGGTATTTTCATATACCTTCCAGGGTTCTCTTACAAGCCACAATTGACATGGACAAAGGGCTTAACTTCCCCTTCGAAGGTAGTTGTGCTACATAATTTTATCGTTCAAGAAAAATCCGCCTACCCGGTTGGGTTTGAACCAACGAACATTGGTTCGTCTCAGGAACCGACGTTCGTGGGGTTTAAAAATTAAACACGTCTACTCAAGCAAAATTGTATTTATTTTAATCAAACAAGTTGTTGTTTTTTTTGTTATAGAAAATGAAATAGCAAGCTTAGTAATTGTTGTTCCCTTCCATCCAAATTTGATCGCTCAATGATACAAGATGACACCTTGTTCCAGGGACGTGTCGGTTTACTGGTTGGTAAACCTGACCCGCTCCACTGCTGTTATCACTTGGTACCTCAACTGCTGCGCCCTGGAGAAGGCAGCTGACGCACTCATGGTCCAGTTACTCAAGGTTCGTTTGTTGCATTATCGCATCTTAGCACATTTTAGAACCTCATTGTTCTATCTTTAAACATAGTTATCAAGATTTATTTATAAAATTAATAATCCGTTTACTCAATCGGAAGAGACATTTCGTTTACCCTGAAAGGTAGTAGTCTTACCTTGATGTATTCCACTATGACCCTATCTCATGAGCTGAGTCATAGTGGAATCATGCAAGGTTAAACTTGCTACCTTTCTGGACCAATAAAAGGTACGTTTAATTTATTGCTTTTATTTAATATACTGACCTTGAGTGAAACTAAAAACAATTTGAGAGACTATTAGTATTTATGTCCACCTATGTAGTATAGTGGTCAGAGTACTTGTTTACGAATCCAGAGGTCCCAGGCTCGATCCCGGCACTTCCTGATTGTTCTGTGAAGCAGTGGATCTGGAACGGGATCAACTCAGTTTCATGAGGACAAATGAAAGGATGAATGAAATAAGTACTAGCTTTGGTCTATAAAACTGAGATTAACGGCCGTACCGATAGTCAAATTCGAGACCCTTAGGCAGATTGAATTATGTTGACAGACTTTGGAGATATATCAATGATATTCTGAAATAAATTAGTATACTGGTGGCTGACACATCATTAAACCTCAAACAATGGTAACCATTGGAAATTTTGGACAAATTTAAAAAAACTTTGTAGCCTTACGCTGCTGTAGAGAGATTAGTTGTCACACTAAGGTAAATTATAAGGTTTAGGACAAGTAAAATTAAGAGCACCATAATATAAAGAGGTTATAAGTATTTATAGTAAGAAAACCCAGTAGGAATAGTAAGTTATATAGTTTACAAATTACAATAATAATTTTTATGCAAAGCATTGAAACAATTATTTTACTATATTATTTATGGATGTGGATAGCTATCAAAATGACAGCTACAAATCATATGACTTGGCGTATTAATATATAAATTAATTTTAGTAAATTTTGTAACGGTCAACTACTGTTCCTCCTATCCCGCACTTATTTTGTCTAGAAGGGAAGGTGGGAGGGGGGAATAATGAAGTGTAACAAAGTGAATTCATTTAACTTTATTGAATTGACTTTCAGTAAAAAAAAATCAAAATCATAGTATTGAAAGTTTTAAAGACGTGATGAAAATGAATTAAATAATCAAACTCAATTTCTGCAGAAAAATCTACCAAGTCCAAAACACTGGAGGCGTCTGTCATAAGGGAAGAGGCAGTTGAAGATGGATGACTGAGAGTTGAGCAATGGTTTGATCTATGTGGGGTTTCAGTAAGAGGTACTTGTACCGAATGAATGCCATAAGTCTCAAAATGAGGGATATGTAGTATGGCTAGGCCTACCTGAGAGGTATATGGTTCGTATCGACTGATGGGATTTTGGTTTTGATATGAAAAGGCTTGGTTTTGGTAAGGATAGTTAGAAAGTGGATAAGTTAAAGGGTATTGATTGGGAATGGAATTATTTTAAAATTTCATGATGACTTGCATTATTTCTGCTCTCATTTGCATTTTTGTTGATTCAAGGACACGCTTTATAGATGGAAGGACGGAAAGTAGGAAATGGATGTCCTCATCAGTTCCAAATTCTTCCTGCATTCTTAGTTCACTAGCACGCATTTGCTGTAAACTATCTTTGAGGACTTCGTACATCCTTTCCACAGGATATTTTGGCCTCTTTTTGGATGACTGACCAGACGTGCTTGTATGATTTGGCTCAGCTACAGTCTCCTCCTGTTGTTCCTCGTCGTCACCACGTCTTACTGCCTGTTCGGGCTATACGCTTAAGTACTAATTACGCTAATGTGACCGGGATGAGGAAGGTTAAATTTAGAGGAAGTTGTACTTATAATTTGCCACTATTATACTGGTATGTGCTTCAGCCATCACATCGTATTAAAGGGCTCATTTCACTCTACACAATCGGACTCTTTGTTCCTTATTTTCATGCACGTTGAAGAAAACACACCAGAACAGGTCATCGGCCAAACCATAAAGTTTCTGTTTGGTTGAAAAATGTTTATTCACCTGGCAGACCAAGAAATCCGATAACATTCACGCGAACCCACGATATCTATCCTAGTTTATGTTTTTGAGATAGGAGCGTTCCACTTCTTAAATAAGAAATTGAGTATATTCCAACACATTTAATAAACTATTTAAGGAATTACAAAACAATGCATAATGCACTCCTGTACTCATATTCAAAAGAATCTTAGACACGCAACAACCAGTTAGTATTTCTTTTAAACTGGTCGCTGCGCGAGATCCAGCCTATACTTCTAACAACTCACATACTATATTTATTACTACTTACCTATGATTTTTTTTCTTTTCTAATGACAAGTCATCAAATCCAGGTGTGTTGGCAAATTTCCAACCAACCTGTAATTTTCTTGTTTCGATTACTATAATCATTACACCTGGTGTCCCACAATGCTGGCCGCAGTCGAATCTATTCAATAAGATGCTCTGTATTGAAGACGGCTACGTTTTTTTTCCTTCGCATGCAACTTGAAACAAGGATATTTCTATACTGAGCTTCAGCTCACGCACGCCTACTAGTGGTAGACAGAGCCGGCTCGGGAGAGCTGCAACTGGCTCACTAGAGTCGACACCTCGCTCGTCTAAAAGGTTCCATAAGCTAAATTCCCTACTAGTGGTAGACAGAGCCGGCTCGGGAGTGCAACTGGCTCACTAGAGTCGTCACCTCGCGCTAGTGATGAGTCGTTCGTGAGCGAGTCATTCAAATTGAACGACTCTTGAACGAGAGCTGTGAACGAACGACTCTCGCTTCCCGAGCGAGTCATTCAGGCCGCCATTACTCACGACTTTTTCGCTCTCGTTCATCCGCTCTGGAAAGAGTCAGGAGTGTTTGTCATTCACGACTCTTCTGTCGTTCTTTGTTTCCTACAAGAAAATAACAACTATAAATGCTTACTTCGCTACTAGATAGCAGTACTGCATACAATATTAAACTAACTATTTTTCTTAACATTACTTAGATATAATTATGTGAATTGACACTAAAGCTTATATGCTAAGGTTAATTATTATAAGTAATATGAGTAAGTAATATAATTAAAGAATCAAAAACAATAGGATTCGGATAAATTACACATAAAACTTAATTTGTTCATAAGTTGAAAGGAAAGGGACTGATTTGCACGCTCGGAACGGGAATTGTGAGAACTAGTTAGAATGTTAAAGGGGTGAAGGGATTGGGAGCGAGCGAGCCATGCGGTGAACGATATGACTCTTATGAACGACTCTTCATGAACGACTCTTTTGAGTGAGCGAACTTATGTGAGCTAGCTCACCTCAATGATCTGGTTCGACCCATCACTACCTCGCTCGTCTGAAAGGTTCCATAAGACCAATGCCCTACTCCTCGCTTTGGCTCTAGTGAACCAGCTCACGCGCGCTCGTCTGAACGGGGCCTTAGTTTTATTTGGTTTAGTGTTTCCTCGATTATGACTAAGCCTAATATCACATACAAAGATAAGTTATTTAATAGGATTAATTAATGTAGATTTTAAGTTATGGGTTAAAATTAGTCATTCCTCAATGCATCACAAAATGTTTAACACAAAATATAGCCTATTTTTTTATATTTTCACGTCTTACAACCCATTTGGGTTGTACGGTTGTGTACTAGTTACTTAAATGAGTTAGGTATTTGGAAGTTGAATTTAGAAGTGTACCCACACTTGCGTAGAGAAAGAGCAGGAAACAATTTAGGAAAAACCAACCCAGTATACCCGACGGAGATAGAACCATGATCTCCCCGTCATCGGCAGTCTAGTTTATTGTGAGTGTAGTGCCTTAGACCATGTGGCCAACGAAGCGGGTAACATAAGAGTAGCTTTGTCATGTTTTGGTGATTTTTTTAAGGATGTCTCACAGCACAAAGATTTGAGACTTGTCCTGGCGAACTACAGAGTTCTCTGGCTTCAACTAAGTCAACTGACGCGACAGTTAGGAGAATCTGTCTGCTATACCTACTCTTGTTTCATCATATTTCAGTTTGTGGTCCTCACAATATTCATCTATAACATTATATCTATGCTCATCAACGGCAAGTAAATATCAAAAAAGATAATAGTTTAGTAAACATGCAAACCTTTAGTACCCTTTAGCAACCTTTATGTACCAAAATCGCCAAGAACTTCTAAATACCACAAAGTCATGTACTACCAACGAATTTGCTTGTTTTATTAATACATAAAAATAGATTTAGTAACGTCTTCCTGAAGTTATTCGAATACAGTGTACTATAGGTGATATACGGAGGGAAATAAATACCTACATCATTGTAAATTATATATAAATATGTTCAATTATTGTTTTTGAATTTTTTTCAGTAACATCAAAATAGTATTAGCATAGTGTATTTGATTTAAAGGAAGCGATGGCACATTATACTGATATTTCAAATTAATTATTGATCTCAGTTAATTTAGTTTATCTTAGAATATATAGCAAACACTTTGTGTATGGCTAATATCTATAAAAAGATATGTTGGAAAACACATGTTACCTGAGGGTAAACGCTATATATATTACATCCATGTTAAGATACTTACCACCAATCGCGAATACCTAATCTAGTTGTTTAAAACTCTTAATTCAATAGTTAATGTACTGTACGATTTATTAGTACCCTACATAATTCCATTTATTTAGTATAAGGTAAAATTCTATCTATTTATTTATCCATCTATCTTCTAGGTGTAACGAGGAACTTCTTATGGCTGATCGCACAAAGTTCCATCACTACTGTTTTCTTATTTGTCATCTGTGACAGTCCGGATAAAGCTACTCAGAAAGTAAGAACAGGAAAATTATAGTCAATAAAGTGAAAAAACTATATATTTATTGAAATAATTGTGCTAAGTCACTAATATTTTGTAAAATTAAATTGAGAAAATTATATGATCTTTAAAACAATACCAAAAATTGTACCGTTTCTGTCAAGTCATAATAGCACTGTGATTATAAAATAATATATAAATATTTTCACCACACACACACACACACACACCACACAATATATATATGTGTGTGTGTGTGTGTGTGTGTGTGTGTGTGTGTGTGTGTGTGTGTGTGTGTGTGTGTAATAGCCCTGAGCAATGTTGGGGTGTTTGTTTTGGTTTACATAACTCGAGTGGACACACGGCTTAAGTATTGCTGGCTTAGCGTAGTGAGGTAATGAACTAGAAACGTTAAAGGGGAATACTGACTACTCATAGCAATGTATGTTCCAGTTGACCAGGAAAGGGGCCATAGTGGGCTATAAAAGACTTTTATTTGTTAACATCGGGGCTGTCACAATTCCATCAATACAGCAGGCAAAAATGCTGCCCGACGCCGGACCATAGTATACTACATCTTTGAGTCGTCATCAGTAGCACTTGTACATAAAGGGCATCCATCTAGCCCAGGGTCCAAGATAGAGTTCTGTAGGGGGTCGCGAGCTGTGTAAGTCAATTCCATTGGTCTAAATTTTCACGAGTAAGCGAGTTCTTCCACGAGCGCAAGCGTCTAATCTCGATATTTCTTTCATATTTCGTATAAACATCATAGTTTTTTTTATCATCTTTTAGTAACTTCTATTAAATGAAAATTCGTAACCTTGCGTATTATTTAGAACCCACACAACTACCTTGCCTGTAAACTAACCCCTACCGCAAGCTATCCTGACATATCCAGCCCACAGGGAGGAGGGGAAGATCAAGATATAAATAGTGAAATAATTAATATTTATATATATATATATATTATAATATATATATATATATATATATATAAAAATATATATTATATATATCATATAATTAAATGTGCAAAAAAGTTTAGTAGAAGTTCAGCAGAAAATAAATGTCACTATGAAATGGGTAAAAAAAAAGCAAGGAGAAAAAATCAAATATTCATATGGTTCGCATCCAAAGGCGGAGAAAATGGGGATCCATGGATAAATTATTTTATTGGCTAAAAGTATAGTCAAATTTTCTATTAGGACCCCCGTTGGAATATTTACCTTCGCCTTTGCCTTGCTCGCGTCTAAAATAGTATATTATTAAGATGTACAAACTTATAATGTATACATTCTCAATATATCCTTATGAATACAGATTGATATCAGCAGATTTTTACATTTTATATTTAATAATATTTTTTACGTGATAATAATTGTGCGGGTAAAGTTGTTTATTTTTCTCTTTATAAATGGAGAACAAATCTTGTCCATATTCACATAAATTTTTTTAACTTTAAGTTATTTATAAATCATGTGATCATCTTCCTTGATTAAGAGGGGTGCACACTGATTAGTCAAAACGTTCTGAAAACAAAAACAATTTGGTACTAAACAAAAGATTTTGTTCCATTATGTTTTTGTATTGACTAAAAACGTTTTGACTTGTTGCCTGTTTCTTCCTTCAGAGCAGAACAAGTAACTGACCTTACGCCTAGCAAATAGTTTATGTTGTTCCTTTTCTTTGTTACGACCATTTATTTCTCTCTTTCATCCTAAATACATATTGTGGTAAAGTTTCAATCAATATAATGAGATGTTCAGCGATCAGTTCCATCTCGAACAAATACCACTAGACGTAAACAGCAAAGTACTCGAGAATACGATTTGGACACAAAAGACAAGTGGGTAACATATAGGTTCCCGAGCTGTGAGTCGCGACGCACCAGGGCTAGTAATGTAAATAGTAGTGTTTTTATTGCCACCAAATAGAATTTGGGCAATTTAAAAAAAAAATTAGGTACAGGGACGTCACATGAAAAATCTGACATGTGAAGGGTGGCCTTAAAAAGTTCGGGAGCCCCTGGGGTAACTTGTTAAAGACCAAAGCTTAATTGACACTTCCATCGAAAACTCAGAGCAGAATCTACTTGAGTGGTGCAGCAATTAATAATTAATATTTAGACCCATAATACTTTGCAGCGAAAACTAAAAGTGGCTGATTAACAATTTGTTTAATTTTCTAGTAGATATTTTAGATTATCGTCGCGATGGCTGTTTTCTAATTAATGTACTCTGTAGTGAAACAAATTTTCACAGAACGAGAATGATACACTTTTAATTTAACGAGTTATTTAAAATAATTTCACAACAGTTATAGACCAGGTATTTACTTGTATCTCATTTTGTAGACGCATCCGCGTATTGAATCTGTTGGTTTAGGCGCATGCACACTGATTAAGTCAGTTGGTTTCGAAATTTGGTTGGTTCCTCAACGCAGATTTTATGGAGAAGCCTGGCCAAAATTGAGGAACCTGCGCAATTATTACATATTTTTCGTGATTGGTTTAAAACTCATTACCTGACCACATTTCAGTTCAGTAAACGTTTGAAACCACGGTAAAAAGAGGGCTGGCGCCAAGGCCGTAGCAGGGGTTTAAGCCCCCCTGAAATTTTATGATCAAAATGTATATGTCTTTATTTATGGCTCAAACGATATCAAAATTAAGATACAAGTACAATTTAGGCCACTTTGTTACCATAAAAAGCACTTCAGAGAGCTTCTAGAGATGTTTAATATTTTGAAATTTTCCTAGCCTTCGGCAGTTAGGGGGTTATGTTGCCATAAAAAAAACCTTCAGATAGCTTCTAGAATCTTTATCATTTAGAATTTGTTTCTAGATTCCGGCAATTGAAGTATGTGCCCACCGCCCCCTGAAATTATTGGCTGGCTACGGCCTTGGCTGGCACACGCGCAGAAAAAGTTGTTTTTAAAAAGTGACAATGTTTCGGTGTCAAACATTAGGCCTACTAAATATATTTAATCATATTTTAAAGCATATTAAAAAAAACTGTTGCTTAATCAGTAATGTGAAACCCTAAATAACACATAGAAAAAGAAGACTGAATCGCGAGCAAACACAAACAATTTCACTTTAGACAATTTTGATCAACGAATGCTCCATTCGTTAACCATGTGAGGTAGCAAGCTTACCTTTCATTATTACTCTATGGTATAGATCAGGGGTCGGCAACCTACAGCACGAGGAACGATTTTCAATATTACGCTGAGCGATTTGAATAAAAATCATATAAAACCTTTATTTTTAATTAAAACTATTGATGTGAGTAATAATTCTAAAACGTGTTTTATGTTTCAATTATTCAATTGTTTTGTTTTAAAATCTCAAAATAATGCCTTCAGAATTTAAATTTTGCAAAAAATCATTTATAACTTTAGTATGTATTCTGATTTATATTAAAATATTTAAATATTCATGAAACAGTAGTTATTTAATGTAGTCGAGTTAGAAACATTTTGTTACATTTACATTTTACAAGATCAACTTAAATTGGTTTTACAAGTTGTAACTAGTATAAAAATATAAACGATTTGGATGGGCATAGGTTGGTTGGCACGCTGACGACTTTGCAATATAACTTCGGCACAACACTACTATAAGGTTAACAATCCCTGGTATAGCTTATAAGATAGGCTCATAGTGTAATCCATCGTCCTTTCGAGCTAAGCAGAGCTTGTGTCCAGCCCTATTTATAAATCGTCAAAGCAAACTGGTTGACACCTTTATCAAATGGTAAAATATGCTTTGTTTGTTTATACAGGTAGGTGTCAAGTTCCAGGAAACGTTGCTGTTAATTCGCATGACCACAGTTGATGAAGAAACCTATCAAGAAGTAATGAGTACCTCACAAACTACAAAAACTCAATTATTTAGTTTCATCATCTTACTTAAAAATAAAATATATCCAATTTTATTCCTTATTAAAAAAATTTAACAATGGAAAGAGTTCGCGTAGGTTCGCACTTTCACCATGAGTGGCCTGTTTCATAAAACTACAGGTCTACTTTTTTACAAGAGAATTAACTTATAATTTGTAAGAAATGAGAAAATTATGAAGCTACAAATAATTACTTGTAATGAAATGGTATGATTTAAAACTCTTTTACAAGTAAGATTATAGTTTGGTTTCATAAAGCTAATTGTGGATTAATGATGAAAAGTGCAAAACACAATGATTAGTCAGATATGCACCCTCCCCCTCCCAAACCCAGAGTCAAAGACTATATACATCCGCAGGGGCTGACACTTCACTAGTAACTATGGAACCATAATAAGTTTGATAGGCATACACAATATGGATAGATGGATATTCATTCATATCTCAACACTCCTCCTAGAATATAATTATATCCTCTACCATCCAGCTCTATAATCTGACACATTATACATGCTTTGACATAAACATTTAAATTAATTTTGGCAAGGCCAAAATCTTATACATGCCTTATGTAAACCACTCTAGGCAAAGGTTTGGTAAGTACATCAGCAGGCATGCTACCTAATGGTAAGTACTCAACAACAACATTCTCATTTACAATGTGCTCCCTTATAAAATGGTACTTCAAATCATCGTGTTTAAACTTTGGACTTACTATGGAATTTTTTCCCAATACTGATGGCCCTAATCTGATCTGAAAATATTTTTACAGGTTCCTTTTCCGGTCTATAATCTAACTCATTAATTAATTTCTGAAGCCATTGGGCTTTCTGTATGGAAATCCCGTAAACGACAGGGCCATGTATTCTGCCTCAGTGGGTGACAAAGCTATGTTGTTGTGTTTTGTGTTTTGCTATACCACAAGATTAAGCATCTTTGTAATTTGAAATTAAAAACCAGAAATTGAAAACCGATCATTAACCCTATTTACCCAGTCATAAAGCCCTTCTAGATCCCAATTTCAGTTTTTGATAAATTCCAACTTGTAATTTAACGTACCTTTAATATACATCAACACAAAATTAAGAGCATTCCAGAGAACAACAGAAAAGTTCTTGTTAAATCTGCCCAACAAGTTCACGCTAAAAGAAGTGTCTGGTCTGGTGATCTGGGAGGCGTACAAGCTTCCAATGGCTTCTTTATATGGAATATGTGGTTGTGGTGTACTTCCCTCTCCTTCAGGCTGAGAGTATTTTTTGTCGATGTTTCCAAAAACGACAAGCTCGAATCCAAGGGGGTCGAAACCAGCTTTGAGTCCGTCATTAGAAATTTCTCCAGGATTGTTTCGATATACCCTTTCTGATCAATCCACAGTTGCTGTTTTTAGTATATCTTGAGATTCTCGTGCCAAGACAATGACTAACCTGAATAAGATTCTTCATATCAAATTTTGAGACCAATTTCTTCCTTATTAGATCTTTAGCCCTTTTCTTATGGTAAAAAAAATTATCAAATATCATCCACATAAGGCACAACAATGACAGCTTCATCCTTGTACCTGCTAAAATAAATACAAGGATCTGCTTAAGATTGTTTTAGACCAAGACCTGTGATCACTTTATGAAGTGTCTTATTCCAGCATTTATCTAACTCTTTTAAACCAGAAATAGATTTTCTAAAACGCCACAATTTTCCCTGTTGTTCATCAGTCACTTCTGGAGGTGGCTTCACATAAATTTACCTCTTCCAGGTTTCTGTACAAGTATATGGTTGTAAAATCCATGTAGTCTATTTTAAATCTTCTTTCATGGCCAGGGAAGAGAGGTATCTTAAGGATGAATATTTTACGACAGGGGAGTATGTATCCTGATAATTTATACCTGCTGTCTGAGCACAGACTTTTACTACAATTCGAGCTTTAAATTTTTGTTACTTTGTGGTTTCATCATTTTTAATTTTTAATACTCATTTTTCTAGCAGGGATTTTCTTCCTGGAGAGTAATCGACAATCGCATAAGTATTATTTTTGATGAGTGAGTCAATTTATTTTTCATTGCTTATATCAAATTTTCATACTCTGCATTTGAAAGTGCCTCAGCAGCTGTCTATGTCTCAGATTCTATATCAGAGATAGCCAATGATTTTTCCTCCTCAGCCAAGTAGGTGACATAGTCTGGCCATTTTTTTTTTTACCTGTACTACGTCTCGGGGTGCTATCTACAGGCACTGGAGTCTATGGTGTTTCTTTAGATATCGACTCTGTGTCAGTCTTTTCTTGTTCTTGACCATCAAAATGTTCTTGGACAGAGTCTTCTTCGGTTACTAGATTAGATGAAGGTGAACTGACCTTGTTCTTAGGAGTACCTTCATAATATTTTTCTATATAAGGTGTTCCTAAGAAAATAATATCCCTACTAATAGTGATTTTACCATTTTTGGGGTTAATCCCTCGATAACCCCTGATATTTTCACAGTAGCCCACAAAAGTTAGTTTTTGAGATGTATGATCCAATTTCTTTCGAATGAATTTTGGGACATGCGCCGTTGATTCACATCTGAAAATCCTGGATGGAAAAGTTCAGGAATTTCACCACTCCACACTTCATGAATTTTGTCATTAATTATTTTTGTTGGGGACCTGTTGGCTAGGTAAACTGCCGTAGCCACAGCCTCAGCCCAAAATCGCTTTGGGAGACTGGCATCAATCAACATAGTTTCGCCTTTTCAACAAGTGTGTTGTTGGTTCATTCGGCGTTGCCATTTTGTTCTGGTGTATGCCAAACTATCAGTTGATGAATAATTCCCGCCAAATGAAGTTTGTTCTTAAACTCTTTACCAACATATTCTTTCCCACTGTTGGAGCGAGGTTTTTTTAAATTTTCTCGCCAGATTGATTTTATACAAGCGCTTTGAAATCATTAAAGGCATCGGCCACTTATTATTTTTCCTTAAAAAAATACACAAACTTTTTGTGGTAGTGATCGTCAACAAATGTCAAGAAATACTTGCTTCCGCTGATAGAGTGAGTTTCCATTGCCACGCATAGGTCAGAATGTATTACCTCCAAGACATCATTGCTATGTCTTTTGCTTCGCTTAAAGGGCTGTAGTAACAATTCTACCATATTCATTAAGGACATGTCCACCTTTTTTTTTTATCAAAGGTAACAACATGTCCTTGGTGAACAATTCTGCTGACATAATAAATTTAAGGCAGCATCCAGAATGTATAAGACATTCTTTGCCTCTAATTTTATACTATCGTTTTTTATTAATAACAGTATATCTACACTACCAATGGATTCAGCAACCAGGACAGTGCTTTTAGCACTAGTAACTTGGCATTCTTAGCAATGATATTACTTAGGCAATTTTCATCTGTAGTGATATGGGTAGATGAAACCGAATCTAAATACCATGCTGATTTATCTTTTAACACATGAATTTTGGTAGAAAAATACGCCAGAGAGGCCCGTTTTGACTTTGGATCTTTTTCCAATAGGCTCTGTTTTCGGGATTGTCATTTTTCATATTTTTCTTCTTATAACAGCAAAACTAAGCAACATGATTTGTCTGATAACAAATAAAACATTTTGGAGGATTGTTATTATTTTTATGGCTAGATTTAGATGCATAAAGTTCCAATTCACTACCAGGGGTTTCATAACTACCGTGCAATTTTACGTCCTGTAAAAGTTTTACTTTAACCGAAGCAGTGATATTGACCCCCGAACTCTCAAGGCCCATTATCAAGGAATACCTGCAAGCAATAAAGTCCCAACCCATTCAGCTTTAACTTCAAATCCATTATCATTTAATCTTTGGGAGGTTGAAATAATTTGGTCACAAAATGGTTCAATCGATTTGCATTTGACTAGTTGCGTTGTGACAAGGGTCTTTAGCAAACCAGCTCAGCATGTTAATCCAGAGTCTTCAAATGCTCTTTCAAGAGCAGTCTATGCTTCTGAAAGTCTTAGCAGCCTTCAAATGGAAATAATTTACAGGGTCAAAGGCTAATATATCTTCGAAAGAGCCTTATCCTCTTTCTTCTTGTCTTGAACTATTGCTGTTTCAGGCTTCAGGGTTTCCATCGCGAATTTTCAACTGGAATAATTTTCTCTACCGACAAGTTTTTCTACCATAGCTAGATTGCTCGAAGAATTCATTTTTAAATGTTTAAGTTAAACTTCGTGATGAAAGAACTAGAGAAAATACGCGCACTATTCACTAACCGTCATTACAGACGCCAAAGAGTTAGAATTGTATTCACTACCATTATCATATACGCCAATGAGTTTAAATTGTCAGCAAACCCGTTTCATGAACACACAAATAAATATAGCACAATGTACTGGGCCCATAACCTAATGCAAAGTGCACATTAGGAGTTAGTTGATGCTTTAACGACTGTTAACTTATATTTATAAAACAAAACATAATAGTAAGTCAATAGTCAGATATATTTCACCCCGGAATCAAAGACTATATACACCAGAGGTTGAAACTTCACTAGCAACTATGGAACCATAATCAAGTTTGTTCGCATACACAAGATGAATAGATGGATATTAATGATCCATATGTCAACAATTACGAGTAGTTATACATCAACAAACATTTTCTACAAGTCTCAATTAATATATAAAAGATTTTACAAGTAAAGTTTTAATGGGTTATTTGTACATAATTAGTTCAGGATACTACCCTACTTTAATGAACAAACCACCTGTGTAAGCATTTTAAGAGTAACATTAATATTATGATTACAGACGTATGATGAAGATGTAGACATATGATTAGTGAGGTTAGAAGACGGTCACATTTGAATAGTCTCGAATGAGTTCATTGAAAACTTAGAAGCTATTGCAAGATATGGGTCAATATTATTGTACCAGCAACTGCCTTAGTTCGGGAAAAATTAAACTACGCTGTGTCGTACAACAATGTTGAACCTCAAAAACCAAAGAAAATAATTTGATGTACTTCATTCCATAATTTTATTTTATTTTTCAGCTCTAATTTAAGAAGCTCTTAACAAACTGTCCCCCTTCTTCCCCCCCCCCCACCCCCAATAACTGAGATTCTAATAGGTATTTAACCGAACCAATCACAAAATCTTTTAAAAACTGTTTGTGTACTTTTGGTTGCTGTAACAATGGGATCTAAATTGTATATATTCATATTTAGCTTTAAATATAACAGCTGATTTGAAAATACTTTCTACAAATTTTGCACTAGAATTTAAAGGTCAAACTATTTTATTTATTAAAGCCTTTATATTTACAAATGTAAGATATTTCCTTGTAAGTAATTGTGGAAGGTATATTTGTAGTTTTACTAAACAGGCCCCAGAACGCACTACTATCCTCAGAAGAAAAAATCTCAGCCGACAGAAATGTATAGTCAATTGTTTTTGCCAACGGACCTACAATTTCACCCTCAAAAGAGATCGTGCTACCACTCAGTACGGGGTGAGAAGAAAAATTCATATCCTGAAGCACAAAACCTCAATGCTGTTGATTTAAAAATAGGATAAATCTTATTTTCTATAAAATACAGCAAAAATTATTGTTCTTAATTTGAATAATTTTTCGATCTCTTGGCTTTTTCGATCATTGAAAATATACTAGATCTAACTTCAAGTGGTCGGTAATTTAAATGAGATATTTCCGAATCTTGTATAGACATATTTTATTCTGACTCTAGATAGACGCTTTCCTGAGCACAATAGAGATGTGTCCTCCTGAGGTGCGTCTTGGAGAATACGTGACTCTAGAGAGGAAGGTTTTCGTATCAGTAAGTAATTTAGTTAATTATTTTGTATTTACAAGCTCTTGACGCATGTTGGTCCGTTAATTATTTCACAGTGCCATTTCTGTCTCATGAATATTTCAGCGATATTCTGGAGCTGTCAATTTTGTCATTTTCAGTCATTCACTCATATTACCAAAATTACATATATGCATGGTGTTTAGCCCCATATATTTGTTGATCACTTTGAAATCGATCCAATATAAGAAAAGATTAAACCTTTTAACCCAAACCTAGGGCAGCAAGCCTTATTTAAAAATCTTTATGGATGGACCTGGATTCGTTTATCTTGAGTGTGAGATTGTTAATCGGCTTTATACTAATTATTCTACCCGTAGCTTGTACATGAAATAATTTTATTGCCAAGTTTATGAGCGTGAATTCTAATAAAATTCAACAGCGTTCATATGGCTAGAGAATGATAATCCACTAATTGCATCCTATTGCTTCTTGGTCTCAACATAAACATTGATAATATTATTTTTGCACAGCTCATGAATTGTATAATAAATGCAGTGTCTTTATTTTGCTTGTAGATCATATCAAGACTGGTGACTTATCTGGTGGTTCTGATCCAATTTCAAGAAGAAGGTTCCCAGGAAAATACATCAAATAGTACTTCAAACAATACCACCACAGGAATTTAGCATTTTCCAGTTTCAAGGTTCTGAGAATATAGCATTAGTTAATTATTTACTTGGGCTTACCACTGGCACATGTGACATTCAGGTATAACTCCAAGTTCGAATACTATATTTTCAGAAGAAAGTACCAATTTTAAGAACAAGGTCCCTTTTTATAACAGCAACGAATATTGGTCAACTTATCTTACAACAGACATCTAACATTTATAAAAAAAGAAAGTATACTTTCAATGAAAAGAGTATCTAGGGTATAAGATCAATGGATGATATTTGATGTTGTATATTTAATTTGCTAAATAGTTATTACTTATTACTAAAATTAAATTAAAAATAAACAAATAACATATAAGATTTTTAATAAATGAATGCTATGAAATTATTATGTAAATGGTATTGTAAGAAACAATATTACTATTATTATTATTATTATTATTATTATTATTATTATTATTATTATTATTTATATTAGCACCACGTCTTACTACCCGTTCGGGCTATACGCACACACGCTAATTTATAATGGCAGGGTGATTGTGAGATGAAATGGAGAACCTACAGTTTAACGTGGAATCTGAACCACGGTGGAGGCCTGGCGTACCCCAAATTCACAAGTTGTGATTAATACACGGCTTGTCAGAGGTAAAGGAAGGGTTTAGCAATCAGACAATCTGTGCCGGAACCGAGGATTGAGCCCCGAACCCCAGCACAGAAGTCTGACACCTTACCCCTTGACCACCACGTCACCACAAGAAACAGTAAATTGTAAGAAAAATATGTGAATCTTTAGAAAGTGAGAGGTCGCTCCTTTAAGCTAAAACGGTAAGGAAGTGATCATCTTTATTCTCGAGGTTCCCGTGGGCGTTACTATTGAAAATACCTTCCTCTTGGTCTTAACACATAAGACAACAGATTACTTGAAATATTCTTAGCAACCTTATTACAGACTGCGGTAGTGGTGTAGTTTATTTGAATATCTGGTATTTGGGCGCCGATAGACAAGCCGTATATAAAATATTGTCGATTGCTGCCTGGCGTTAATGTACTAAGTGCAACAGTGACGTAAAAAAGACAATAAAAAATATATATTTGACCACAAAATACATGGAATGATATGTTGTGTGTTGGTGGGAAAACAGTGTAATAAGTGTAATAAAGATGACTAGTAAAAAAATATTATATATAATTTATATTTATATTTTTATATATATTATTATTCTCAAATGTCCAAAGATAAGTATATAATAACCCCCTATAGATATAGATAAAATTTATATTTATATTATTATATTATTATATTTCAAATGTCAAAGATAAGTATATATTAACCCCTATTAGGATCACACATGAAAAACACTGCTTAATATAAGGTAAGTTTTATAAATAGATGAAATTATTCTTAGACTATTTTTAGGATCACAACATTTGAATGATATTTTAATAAATCAATGATCTTGAAATAAGATAATGGAGTTCATTTAAAAGGTAAAAAATAATTTATCGATATGAAAGTGTGAATGTTGATCAAATAACTCCTCAATTGGCTTGGAATAGTGAAATATTTGAATGTCATTGTTAAAATATAATTTATAGAATCTTGAGTGATTAATGTTGGAAAATAGCTTGAAAATGTGAATTATTATAGTCTGTAGTAAAATGACGTCGATAGTATAGTAGAATAAATATATTATATTATTCTCACCAAATGTCGGATCTCAAGGTACTTTAACGTTATAAGTTATGTATGGAGTGTAGGCAGTTGCAAGGCGTGCTATTCCTTTTTTTTCTTTTTTTTTTTTTTGTGGGGCCAGGTCAATGCTTACGGTAATGATTTTATTCTCCCCCTCTCCACCACGTGTTAACATACTAAAATAAATTCATTTAAGTTTTCCTAATTTTAAGAAATCACTAGAATTACAAAATCATTACACAAATCTACAAACAAAAACAATAAAATATTATAGGTTTTAAATTAAACTTACCAAATAATTGGATTACTTGTACAAAAATTGGGCACGCCTGTTCTTCTGACTGGCAAACATATCGATGACTTTGTTGTTGAAGTTTGGAATTTTAACAACTCTTTCCTCATGTATAAAACAAACAGCCAGCGAATTTATCTTGTCTTGTCCCATGGTGTTTCTAACGAACGTCTTGATTGTTTTTAACGCATTGAAACTACTGGCTCAGCTGTTGAAACTGGATTAGTTAGTGTTATTTGCAGGGTTTTGCACACTTCATAAAATGAATCCGCAAAGGAATGCTCCATGGGAAATGCTGAACAAATCACCAATTGAAGGCATAATATTTTTAAATATAGGTTACAGCCTACCATTGCAAGGGCGCCCACAGAATATTTCTCAAGGGGGGGGGGGGGGCGAGGCGTATGGGGGGTATGGAATATCCCCCAGCACGGCAGGGAGTTCGGGAGTGCTCCCCTGGGAGAATTTATTAAATTGAAACCTCAAAAGACTCTTTTTAAGGCAATCATTGTCTATTGAAAATAAGATACAACATAAGAAAAATGTTTAAAACTTCCAATATTTGTGCAACCTTGTAAACTCAGGGGGTAATTACCCCAGGCCCTCCTGCGGGTGCCCTTATACCGTTGCCCACAAACCCTCACAACCAAATAATAGAGAACAATAAAAACAAAATAATCTCTGTTTATCTTCACTTACAGATAGTCACAATTTTTAACAAACCAAGTATTAGAAAAGTTTTTTTTCTTTGCCATTCCCTGCATAAATGCTTCTAGCTGTTTAGTTTCAAGCTTTTATTGTAGTTTTAATGAAGAAAATGGAGTTTTAATAAAGAATATATTTTATTAATTTCAATAAATCAATCGTAATCTTACTTATTGGGTCTTAACACACACTAAAACACAGCATACAAACGCATAAACAAAAAATAAACTACAATATTATTGTTTAGTGGGCCCGCTCAAACTGGCAACTATTCACTACTGTAAGGCTCGCAATAAAATTGTGTATGTAATTGACCTTGAGAGACACCTTACACTGGGCGGGGTTTCTCTGAGATGACTTTCACAGCTGGTCGACGTCAGCTTCTAGATTCAGTAATTTGAGCGCTGACATGACACTTGGAGCGAGGAATGAATAATCTTTATTGGAATACTTTAAAACAAATCCAATAATTCACTGCATGTAGAGATAGGTGCCTCACTACATATTCATGTTTCTTCCAACAAATTTTATAGTATGAAAAAAGAAAGAAACAAATGTTAAAAAATGTTGGAAAAATGTTGGTGGGGCCTAACTCCTATGGCTCCTAAGGAGCCTGAGTTTAGGTGAGAGAATCATTAGACTCGAGAAGTATCAACCAATGAGAATGCGAGAAGCAGATATAGCCAATTAAATGCCAGAATACAAGCAGGCGAAAACAATTATCTTCAGGATTCATTTTCATATTTGAAATGCCTTGTGGTAGCCATTCTTGTTTGCTATTCGTGAATTTTCTTTGGCTTAGCGTCAATAAAAATAAAGGAGAAATATATTACACTAGATAGCTGTTGCCCGCGGCTTTGCTCGCGTGGAAGTTGATTATATACAAATACGAAAATATACATATGTATTTACAGATTAATTTAAAATATTACGTTACGTTGATGACCATAACTTGAGCTCAGATCAAAAATAATGCAAGTGCGATAGAAACTTTCACCCCCTTTTTCATCCCTTATTAAATAAAATTCCAAAATTCCTGAAACACGTATTTATTTGTTTTACGTCAATAACCGAAATACAAATTTTGTTTTGTAACTTTCAAAATGACGGACTTCATACATATTATCATACATAATTATCATCCCTATTTTGACCCCTTTGGGGTGGAATTTTCTAAATCCTTTCTTAGTGGGTGCCATACATAACAAAATGAATATACAGTCCGAATTTCATGCTTGTAGCTTGATAGTTTGCGCTCGGCGATGATGAATCAGTCAGTCAGTCCGTTACAAACTTTCACCCCCTTTTTCATCCCTTATTAAATAAAATTTCTAAAATTCCTGAAACACGTATTTATTTGTCCTACGTCAATAACCGAAATACAAAATTTTATTTATGTAACTTTCAAAATGACGGACTTTCATACATATTATCATACATATTATCATCCCCTATTTTGACCCCTTTGGGGTGGAATTTTCTAAAATCCTTTCTTAGTGGGTGCCTACATAACAAAATGAATATGCAGTCCGAATTTCATGCTTGTAGCCTTGATAGTTTGCGCTCGGCGATGATGAATCAGTCAGTCAGTCAGTCAGTCAGTCAATCAATCAGGACATGTTATTTTATAAGTATAGATTTTTCATACTGTTAGTAAGAAGTAGGTCTACAATAATATTTATGACAATAATAAAATCACAACCAAATAAGTATCGAATTTGATTTAATATGACAAACAAAACTTAAATTTAGCTGAGTTTAAATAACGATGTTTTCTGAATGAACTCCTTTGTTAAAGTAATTTTGGAGTAATTACCTAATAGGCCATTTTTATTTTTCTTACGAATTGTGCATTATACGTTATAGACTATTTACTGCGGTATTAGTTATGCATAATTATAAGCTTAGCCTTACATATTATTCTAAGCACATAGGATAGATGTCAGGCATACTATTTATTCCATCTGTCAGGGCTCATTCAATAATCTAGATAAGCCTTGGGCACAGTCTCTTTTGATTTTATTCTGTCTTTTTGATAAGTCAGGCACCGGATCAAATGAAGTTGAATATAATGTTTTAAAATGTTTGTTTGAAATTATAATGGTCAAAAAAAAGCAACATAATAAAACTACCGACATAAAATTTGAAGAAACATGCTTGACGCTCAGTTTATTCCAAATAAAGTATGGCGATATGGAACCAACTGTACATTTTTGTTCACGTTCCTACTTATTCGTTTCTCTACCTTTATATAAGTTCCTGCTGTACACACAAATCACAATAGCATTCGAATTTTAAATATCTTATTTATTGTATTTAAATAAAATAACGTTGCTGGGGTGCTCTTTTAAGTTAAATTTTAACTAGTATAAATGTATGAGTTTATTAAATATTGTTGATTAGATCGGTAATCGAATTTTAAAGAACATCTAGAAAAGAATTTTCTTTAGATATTGGTAGTTCTGCCGTCGTCTGGAGAGTTTAATATTTTGTAGAAATGTCAGAATGCTCAGTTCATAAGTTTAGTCATTGATGAGACTGTGTTTGTTTTGGTTGTGTGTCGAGTGCTTATTTGATTATTTATACTGTAGTGAATACATGCATTAAATCCTAATGGTAATGAAACCGAAATTTGGGTGCAATTTTTATTTTAGAAGTTTGGTGTATGAGTGGTGTTGAAAGCTGACATGACACTTGAAGATCCATTTTTTGTTGTGAAAGAGTAAGTACAGTAAATTATTAATGAATACTTGTTAAGACGATAGTCTTTGGATTTATTTTTTAAAATGTGTAAGCTATTTTTCGAGTTTTTATGCAGTAATACTTAGAAACTATTACTTTTGACCTCGTCCAAAGACCTATTTTACAGGATCAAATTTGTTAGTAATTGTGTCCTGACAACCGAATGGGTTCAGAACTTTTAAAGGGAACACAGGTTTGGGATATCCGATAAAGGTCCTCGGTACATTGATAACAATTGATTAAAATTAATAAAACTAGGCATTTTATGCCTAATTATTTTTAAGCACAGGGGCCTACTGAAGGTATTTAAAAAAAATTAGTGTCAAGTAGCTGTGCTTATCCTACTCTAATAAACATAAGTTAATCTGTTCATAAGTCTCTTTTCAGCCATGTACTTCATGCTATTTTTTTAGTTTGACAAGTTTACCTAAACTAACCAACAAATATTTTCAAGTAGGCCTACCTACAAAATAACACATTTAAAAAATAAATTTTCCCATTACAGAAGCAACGCTACAGAACACTAAAGCTTGTATAGCTTTCAACACAATAAAACTTATAACAGGAAAAAACACTTGACAGAATAAAAATTTATAAAAGTAATAAATTTAACGCATTATTAGATTTTTAAATGAGAATTTATAGGCCTAGAAAGGGAGTTTTATGCAATTAGCATCATCTGAAACTGTCATTGGTAATAGTGTGTATGTTGAGATTACATTAAAAGACCACCTAATAAAATAAGTCAGAATAAAGAGATGTCAAACTAAAATTTGACATCATTATACATATTTAAAAAAATAAACAGAATTTACTAAATAATGTTAATTAGTGCAAGTTGTAATATTATTGTCAATATGAAAAATGTGTTAATAATTTAAATAAGTTTTTATAACTTAAGGACTAACCTAAAATTAATAGTAGGAAGTCAATTGATAGTAGACACTATTGAACAAATTTGTTTAAAAAATATATACCTATCTAAAACTATAAGCTAACTAGGATTTATATATTTTTGTGGAATCCAAATATGTTATTCTTGGTGAAACAATCAGCAAATATTTCTTAGGTACTTATTTATGCCGATATAATATAAATTTATTACTTTGTATATCTGCCCATTTTTTATATTTACTTTGTACCTATTTCAATCTATCCCTCCATTTTATATAAAAGATAATGTTTGCAAATATTAATATCGGGCCTTTTTATAATTTCTACCTTCCTCTTCCGCTCCTATCAAAGGAATCTCTTAGGGTACACTAGAAGCAAAATTAGTCACAGTCCATGTACATTCAGGAGACAAACATGACAAATAAGCCACCAGAAAGGCAACCAACCCCCAAGAACAATATTCCATTTCATGCAAGAGTAGGCCAGTTTGATAAATATCTTAGTTTTAAATTAATTATTCTCAGATTGCAGACTAGTAACTAAAATGAGAACAAGGGATGAGGGTAGAGAGATTTTAAATTTAGGTCAAAGGGGGTAGGCCTACTAGAAGAGTAGTAATGTACACTTTGTTTATGGTTAAAGGTTTCAGTCTTACCTTGACAGTATCCACCATGGTTCTATTATAGAAGCTGTGCCATAGTAGAAACAAGCAAGGTAGGTCCTAAGCCTGCTATACCTCAATTTTCTTACGAATATCCATATTAATCCTAAGAAAAACTATTAGATTTTATTTCAAATATTCATACATCAAGTCATGTACTTATAGAATAACAATAATATAGGACTAGTAAAATGTTGACGACAAAATAACATGCTTGTGTATTTACCTTGGTAGCAGCATACTCTTAAGGTGCCACTCTCGAAGTAGACTGGCCCGCCAATGATGGAGAGATCGAGAGTCAAATCTCAGGGCAGGTGTACTGAGGGTTGTTTTCCACTCTCCCTCCACACACATGCAGGTGCACTTCCTATAAATATAACCTTACTTATTCACAAAACTATTAGATTATTTAGTTGGTTATATATATATATAACCTATATATATGGAGCACCATTTATAAAACACCAACCTTTTTTATAGTATATATATATATATTATATTTGAACACCATTTAAAATATACAATTTTTGTTATATCATATATATGGGTTATATGCATATATATATGGGTTATATGCATATTATGGGTTATATGCATATATATATGTGTATAACCCAAATGGGTAGTAAGATGCTCTACTAAAAAAAATATTTGTATTTTCTAAATGGTGCTCCAATTATCCAGTCGTAAGAAAATTAAGGTATACCTTTCAGGGTAAACAAAGTGTACGTTTATATCTCCTAGGAATTAGATAAATTTTATTTGTCATACATCTATAGGTCTATATTATGTTTTGACATACCATGATCAAATTAATTCTGAAAATTAGGGCCAGTTTCATAGTCAAGTTTAGTACGCCTCAAGTCCGGCGCTACACTAAGTACATGACGACACCTACCTAAACCAGAATGGAATGGGCCAGTTTCCAATGCGAGAACGGCCCATTCCATTCTGGTTAGGTAGGTGTCGTCATGTACTTAGTGTAGCGCCGCACTTGAGGCGTACTAAATTTGACTATGAAACTGCCCTTAGGCTAGTATACTTCTAAGCCTATTAGTTTATTTAGACTCTAAACAGTTAACAAGGTTAGACACATGAATATTCTTCATCCGGATGGTAATATTTTTTGGTGTTTTCTAAATAGAATTGGTTAAACTTTAATGTTCTATTTTAGTGAGGTTTGCAAAGCGCTAAACAAAACCAGAGGACTTTACCGCCGCTATCTTGAGCTGCACGAGGACCCAGCAAATAATGTTATCAAGGATGAACTTGAATGGACGACGACAGAACTTCGCAACGCTCTTCGTAGCATTGAATGGGATCTAGAAGATTTGGATGACACTATTGATATCCTTTTGAATTTCATAGTATTGTAGTTTTACATTTAATTGGCTCATTTTAGCATACTCTACCTTCTATTAAGGAGGTTTGTATACATGTTTTTAGTTTGTGTATTAGAGTTTGTCCATTGACTATGTCTCATTTTAAATGATATCCAAAGTGAAAAATCACCCCTAATCAGTTCCACTAAGTAGAGCTATCAAATCAAAATGTTTTCAACAGAAATGTCAGACCCAAAAATATTTAGAGCTATCTTTAATTTTGATTTAATATTAGCTTCATAAGAAAACAAGGCCGTAGCCAGCCAATAATTTCAGGGAGGGTTTGGTGGGCACATTCCCCAACTGCTGAGGGCTAGAACAAAATTATAATTGATGAACAGTTCTAGAAGCTATTTGAAGTGGTTATTTTTTATGGCAACATAACCCCCTAACTGCCCGAGGCTAGGACAAATTCTAAATATTAAACACCTTTAGAATCTATCTGAAGTGTTTCTATTGTAACACAACCTCCTAATTTGTACTTGTACCTTAATTTTGATATTGTTTGAACCATAAATAAAGCCATATATTTAATAATTTCATAAAATGGTAGGGGGGGGGGGGTTGAACTCCCCTTCGACTATGGTCCTGTTTGGAACCTTTCAGGTTAAGTGTTTAACAGTAACACAAACATTACTTACAAACATTTTACACATAAATTTACCAACACAGAGTTTAAAATAGCAAGTCATGGGCATACTTACACCACAAGAAGACAATTTGAAGTAAACCGCTAGTAGGTACCAGTCATCCACCTGATGAGACAATAAAAAGTCTTTTACTTATATACTTTAATGTCTCAACTGAAGTGAGAAAATCTATAGCTGGGCCTATGTTTCAGTTATATGATAAGTTTAGTCAGGCGCTAATCCACACGTAATTAAACATAAATAAGTGTTTTTATTTTTATTTTTTCTAATCCAGTACCCTTTGATAAAACCACTATACTTCACCTCACCTTTAGTATTAAACATCATTATGCCCAGATATTGTGAATTATAAAAAAAATTAAGTAAATTATGTACTTTAAAAATCCATGAGACACCTGCGGCTTCTGAGGACGCTATATGCTAGTTCAAGTAGTTCAGATTGAAATAGTTAAAATTGCCGAAATAAATAACAAATTAGGCTCTTGGAGCTGATATAAATGCTCAAATGCTTGCTAACTCCCATGTAGTTTCCAGAAATATCAGTATAATGTTTACTTACTTAATGTATGAAGGTGCATATTTATAAATGGGTGTGTGTATATGTGTGTGTGTGTGTGTGTATATGTGTGTGTGTGTGTGTGTACTATATTTGGGCATTAGGTTATATTATAAACAGAGCTCATGTATGGTGTCGGACAATTCAAGAACTTATGCGGCCCTCAGTCGGGGAACGGTTAGACATGCTTGTTTGTAAAGTACAGGCAGTGTTTTGAAAATGTAACCTTTTAGCCCTTCCTCATCCCTACTTAATTAGAGTAATCATATATGTGAACCGCTAGTAAGACGCAAATAAAACTTATGCCTTTGCACACCCATTGGTGTTTTGATATCAACATATTTTCTAATCTAGAACATGCCTAATGGATTCACAAACAATTACCCTTCGTTTACCCTTAAAGGTAGCAAATTTACCTTGCTTGGTTCCAATATAGCACAACTTATAAAATAGGGCTATATTGCAATATGTCAAGGTAAGACTGGCTTGCTACCTTTCAAGGTGAACAGAGTGTACCTAACTCAAATAAAGGAACTGGTGTGTAGGCGTGTGTGGACAATGCCCTGTTTACCTCTCTGAGAGCAGTTCTTTATGTCTCGTGACTCACCTGCTTTTTAATCGTGTGTATTTAACAACTTAGAAAAGCAAGGACTTCTGGACACAGGTCATACATATATACATACATTCATTCAGCATTACCTATAGAGTTATATTCCCACCATCTAACAAATTGACACAGCTGACAGAAACAGTTTCTAGATCTACTTTTAACATGTTCATACTTAAAGTCATCATGGGCCACAGCTCTTGCTTTTGATATCATCAATAATTGAATTATTTATTTTTATACCCTCTCGGTTGGCCGCATGGTCTAAGGTATCACTTTCACACTAGACCAGAGTGCCGGTGACAGGGAAGTTGGGGTTTCAATCCCAGTCTATTGCACCAAATTTATTTTACAAGCAAATGCGGGTAAAGTCCGTTCACCATAGGAATTGTTTTCTGAAAGGCCTTTTTCCCTACCAGAAATCTATTATATAGTAGGATATTGGTAGGATAAAAGACCTTTCAGAGAGTAATTCCTACCATGAATAGAGTATACACCTCCTCTTAATTCAACCTCCCTCATTCTTAACACATGAGTATAGTTAGCTTATATGCTTATAACATTAATAGTTGGTAAGATGTGGTGCTAGAAATCTACTTTTAATTATAGGGACCTACTAAGTAATAAAATTGTAAAGTGTGATTAATGTTGAGCTCAAAAAAATGTCTACAGAGTGTGGCAGAAAATGTTGACACATTTGATAACACTATATCTTTACTATTTCAACTCCTAAATGCTTAATATAACAACAAAAGATTGGCAATTTTCTACATACCCATTTATTATTTAAAAAAATTTAATCAATATCCTTAATATGACCACCATTATATGTAACACATTGTTGTATGCACTTCTCAAATCTTGACATGATTGCGCAATGTCTCATATTGAATTGCTTCAACTTCTACCACAATTATTTCTATAAGTTACTGAATTGTTTTTGGGGCGAGTTACGTAAACAGGACTATTGAACATGCCCCATGCTGTTAAGTTTGGTGAACATGGTGGCCAGGCAATGTCCTCAAATCATGAAACAAGGTGGCCAGGAAACATTTTATGAAGCACCTCCAATTATGTTCAGGCTGTGTTGTGGGCCATTGCCCCATTCTGCTTGAATCCCTGCCTTTACATTGCAATTCAGGACTCAGAAAGGTGGAACATCAATGGAGGTGCTTCATAAAATGTTTACTGGGCACCTTGTTTCACGATTTGGGTACATTGCCTGGATACTATGTTCACCAGACTTAACACCTCCTGACTTCTTGTGTGATGGAATTTGATGCAATTCAACAAGAGACATCTACAAAGTTATGTCAAGATTCGAGAAGTGCATACAAGGTATCACATATGATGGTGGCTATCTTAAGAACATGGTTTAAAAAATATTTCAAGGGTATATAAAAAATTGTCAATCTTTTGCTGTTATATTAAGTTTAAATTATTATTATTAACACCGCGTCTTACTACCCGCTCGGGTTATACTCACGCTAATGTGTAATGGTAGGGTGATTGTGAGATGAAATGGAGGACCTACAGTTTAACGTGGAATCCGAACCACGGTGGAGGCCTGGCATTCCCCACATTCACAAGATGTCTTGTCAGAGGTGAAGGAAGGGTTTGGAAATCAGATAAATCTTTGCCGGGACCGAGGATTGAACCCCGGCCGCCAGCACAGAAGTCTGATACCTTACCCCTAGACCACCAGGTCACCAAGTTTAAATTGAAGCAGTTAGTAGTTAAAATAGTAAAGATTGTAGTGATATTAAATTTATCAACACTTTCTCTGTACTTCCTTTGAAATACAATGTCCATTCAATGAATATACATTAGGATTTACATAGGAAACAGCATTTTAAGGTACAAACATTTTTTTGGCCAACAGTGATTTTAATAATTTATTTGAGGTAGGGGTACATATTTTAACATTAACTTTCTGAACCGACTGATTATATCACCACATGAGAATTTCTATGAGCAAGAGTGAAAGGGCCTACCAATATAGCCAGGAAAGTTATTTTTACATACCTGCCAGAATTCTTTAACGTGCCACAACCAACATGAGACCAAAAGTTTTACTTTCCCTCCAAAGGAAGTTGTGTTACAGATTTTTGTAGCTCAAGAAAAATCCGACGACCCTAGCTGAATTTTTTTTTAATCTCACGAACATTAGATCCTGAGACAAGCACTTTACCCCAAAATCACCGAGGTTGATTATATTTAGTAACTTTACTGTCAGATAAGGTCCTCTCTGTGAACATTAGACTTGATAATATCCAAGAACAGTATGTCTAGTTTTAAAAACGAGCTATTTTACTAATCGGATAGTAGAACAAACCCATATACAAATTTGAAATATCTTCGTTATCACATATCAGAATAGAACCATGGCCCCCCAAACTTGTAACGGTTTATAAGTTTTATGTTGATATAAATGCACGTTAAATGCCTCATATAGGCTAAATGAAAAATCTCTTTGGAGGTGCATAGGTACTAATCATTTTTGGCACCGTGTCTTAGTACTCATTCAAACTATCCTCGCTTAGTTTCACGAATAAGTTAGAGATGTATTAGGTATAGTTGAGAGGAAATGTATACACATTCGCATGGAGAGAAAACGGAAAACTATTTAAGAAAAGCCCACACTCATTATACCTGACCGGTATTTGAACCCTGATCTCCCACTCGCAGGCAATCTAATCCATAGCGAGAGTGACGCCTTAGACTGTGTGATCACCAATTCAGGTAGTTGAAGATAATCACTGTTTGAGTTGTAAGGGGAAGTGACGTGTACCAAGTACCCACTTAATTATGGACGTGTTTTATTTAGCGACACTGCGTCACGCCAACCAATATATGCTCGTCTTATTAGCAACACCTCATGAGATTGAGAAGTGGTCGGTTCGAACACCTTGCTCGATGGAATGTGATTCATCACACTGGATATAATATCAGAAGGAATTGTACGGCTACTATCGGAAAACAGAGTTGTCACTGTCTTGTTTTCGTGTGGTCAATCTTTCTTTGAATATATATATATATATAAGACAAGTTTGGCAACGCTGTTTCGTCGATGATGCCAATATCTCCTTACCCCTGCACACCAGCTTCCGACATAATTGAGAGCAAGGAGATTTGTCAACAATTAACCGAGAAAGAGAGGGCGAAGATAAAGCTTTTATTCAAAATACCTGCAATTCCGTCAGCGGTGATATTGAGTGTAATTTGAATGACTCGAGCGAGTATAGAAGATAGGTTTCCAACCTAGCTATAAATCAGCACAATAAACACTAGCTAGACCTCTGACGACATAATTCAATGAGAGCTTGTCCTTAAGGCGTATAATGCGGAGATAACGATTAACGCAACGTTCATTTAACATAAATAAGGTGACCTGGCGGTCTAGGTGTAAGGTGTCGGATTTCTGTGCTGGGGTCCGGGGTTCAATCTTAGGTCCCGGCACAGATTTATCTGATTACCAAACCCTTCCTTCACCTCTGACAAGACGTGTATTAATCACAACTTGTGAATGTGTGGAATGCCGGGCCTCCACCGTGGTTCGGATTCCACGTTAAACTGTTGGTCCTCCATTTCATCTCATAATCGCCCTACTATTACACATTAGCGTAAGTGCGTATAACCCTAAAGGGTAGTAATACGCAGTGCTAATAATAATAATAATAATAATAATAATAATGCTCCCTTCATCATTCCCTATCCAATGTAGAATAAAGTCATTCCTTACTTCCTTCATGCCTCTCCCCCTCCACTTGGCCTCGCTCAGGCCCAGGATATCCAATCGTGTCGCGTCCATCAAATTCACGATCTCTTCCAGTCAGTGTTCCAATGTTCATAGCCCCTGTTCTTAGCTTATGGTTATCAACAATTTTTCCAATCGGGCAAGTTGGAGGTTGGATGGGAAAGGTTTGGAACAGTTTGGAGGGAGCGGTAGAGGAGGAATGTGGGAGGACGAGAAATAAGAAGTGGAAGGAGACACCCTGGTGGAACGACAGGGTAAAGGAAGCAGTATAGGAGAATAATAAAACATTCCGAAGGCGTTTTAAGAATAAGGAAACAGTGAAAGAATATAGGGAGAAGAAGAAAAGAGCGAAGCGAGTTGTATGGAAAGCCAGGAAGGATTGAATGTAAAAATTGATGAAAATCCTGGAGCGTGATGTGGAAGAAAGTAAGAAGGTGTTAGACAGCCAAGTAAGTAACAGGAGAAGAGAGAAAAGACAAGAATTCATAGTGATTGATGAAGAAGGAAGAACGTTGAAAACAGGAGAGGAAGAAAAGGAAGGGAAGTGCCCTTTCACCATTACTATTTGTAATGGTAATGGAAAGGGTCATGAACAAAGTTGCAGGAAGACTCGAGGAGAAAAGAATGAAAGTCATGATGTTTGCTGATGACTGGATGGTATGGGGAGAGGAGGAGGAGGAGGAAGTACAGGAACAACTACAAGAGTGGAATGAGGAAGTGAGAGTGTAGAATGAAATTTAGCATAGCAAAGTGTGAAGTGATAATAATCATAAGGAAGAGGGTAAGGCCTAATACAGCTATAAGTTTGGATGGAATAGAGCTGAAAAAAAGTACAGAATTTAAAATATATAGGAAGTGTGATTGAAGAGAAAGGTGGAAGTAGAGAGGATTTAATGAGAATAAGACAGGGAGAATTGTTCAAGTGAGAGGAGAAGAATGGAAGAAATTAAAGGAGGAAGAGTGGTAGAAGATTAGAGTAAGATGGAGTCATTTGTAATAGACTGACCTGGCTATAGGTTTGAAACATTTGATGATGATTCGGAGCGCCCACGCCCACCAACCAATCATCGCGATACGTGCTTCTAAAACTTTCCGCACAGGTGACCAATCACGACGCGCTTCTCTGTATCTGTAGAGAGAGTTCATGGTCTCCTTTTAAACAATCGCTGTGTCAGAGAGCATAGTTCCTGGTATTAATTAATCTGTGAAAGGATTAGTTCAAATCGTGAATTTGTTGTCGATCTATTACTGTTAACTGTTTTCTATTTAGTCTGCAAAAGGCAGGTTTGTAGCCACAAACTCACGTCTATTCAATAAGTTGTGTGTCTATGCTATTCAAACATACAGTAGTTTTCGTTGACTTTTGTACTTTAATTTTGTAACTACTCTCTCAAATACAGTTTAAAATAACCCTTGACCCCCCCCCCTCCCAGTGTAACCATTGTTGCGCCACTGTTAGGTTCTCTTGGTTTATTTCCCTCTTAGGGCCTTCTAGAATAGAGGGCATTTTAGTCTTCACCCTCCCGTGACAAGACATTACTTCAATCCTTACCTCTACAACCCGCCTCGGTGGCGTAGTTAGCTAACGCGCTAGTCGTGTTGAGCTCGACTGCTGAGGACGGGGAGATCGAGGTTCGAATCTCGGTCGGGTGAACTGAGGGGGCGGGGGTTCTTATATGGTTTTCCAGTCCCCTTCCACGCAAATTAGGGTTCACTTCCTCTAATTCAACCTTCCCAATTCCTAATCCATTAGCGTAATTGGTACTTAAAGCGTATAACCCGAACGGGTAGTAATACGCGGTGCTAAATAATTTAATAAAATTAAATTACCTCTACAATATTGGTTTTGACCGACACACGGCGCTACTTTTATAGGATTTTGGTAGGAAGGAACTTTTAGAAAATAAAATTAATTTTTTTTGGTCAGACATGATACAATTTTAATTTATTAGTAGTGTTTTTTAGCACCGTGTCATACTTCCTGTTCACGTTATTCACATATGTGCTAATTACGCCAATGATCTAGGAATGAGGAAAGTGCAATTTAGAGGAAGTGTACCCGCATTGGCATTGAGGGAGAGTGAAAATCAATTTTGAAAAACCACCCTAAGCACACCCGGACGGGATTCGAACTCCGATATCACTGTCATCTGTATTATAATTTAACACCAGAGTGTCGCCTTAGACCATGCGGCCACTGAACCAGGTATTAGTAGTGTTATTTCATAGGTGACCGCCTCTGTGGTTTAGCGGTCAGAATTATTGGATATAAATCCAGTGGTCTTGAGTTCGATCCCTGGCGCTTACCAGAATTTTTATTTGAAGTCAGACTCAGCCTTTTGAGGATAAATGAGGAGCCACGCCAACGGAAAAAAAATAGTGGCTTCAGTCTAGAAAACTGAGATTAACGACCGGAGGTTTCGTTGTACGCCATGGGTTTATTTCAAAGATATCATCTAAGAAAAATGCAAGCTAAATATAAAATAACTTGAGGTATGGATATATATAACTTGTGTTAGTAACTTAATTATCAAAAAGTTCTTTCCTGTCTAAATCAGATTGTTTTTGTGCACTTGGAAATTTATTTACATTTGTTATAAACGTATGAAAACCCTAGAATGACTGAGAAACATGTAAGTTCTTGGAATCACTTAGTTGATCGAGTGAAGGGATGCCCTGTTTTAACTTAACCATTTGCCATTTCGTCTCTTTGTTCCGCGATAACTGCCAAATTTGTTGTCCAATTTTAACGAAATTTGGCTAAGACATTTTTTGAACATAGGTCACAGACAAGTAAGAAACAGATTCTCAACCGTACGGGGCTTTTACTGGGCTCCTTTTGCCAGCTTAAGTCATTCAACACTGGGCTTCGCTAGTGTCACTCCTGGGTGATGATAGAACTAACCGCAGCGATCCTAGTGTTGAAGGACTCAAGCTGCCAAAAGGAGCGCAACCATTTTAACCTGGAGGGTGAGTGCCTAGGTATATTATTTATCTGCGACCTAAGCCGAACGATGTATGTACTTGGTTTTTAAATTTGGTTAACCTTTTCAATATGGCGGCAGCTCAAAAGGTTTCTTACTTAATAGCTCATCTCAAGTGATTTGAATTTGTAACTGTAAGCAATGTATTGAGTATACCGATAGTATTTTTTTAAATGTTGACATTAAATTGCGAGACTGACGTCTTAAACCGTGTGGACGGTTATTCTCAATCGATATAAATACTGTACTATTGAACTTATTATTAATTTGTTTTCTGTTTAACTTGATCACCAAAGAAAATTATAATCTTCAAATTCAAGGAAAAATTATAGGAGATATTTCAACTTTAAATCTAAAGAGAAATGTTAGAAATGTAGTAACGAAAATAACATAACGTCTATGTTTTTTGAATGGGGGGAGCTAGTCTTCTATTACCGGCGATAAAAAAAATTTCTTATATTGAATTTACATTTTTGTCAGCAAATATAGTTATATTATTTAATATACATATAAATATCGTACATATTAGAATCTTGCATACTTAATACTCATGCAGGCGGATTGTTAGTGGTAATAAGTAGATAATTCTACTATCATCTTGGAATTTCAGCGTTCAACTTTTCGAAATATGGTAATTATTATTATAATTAGTAGTAGTAGTTGTTATATAGACTATTCTGACCCGAGCTAAGTGTACATTAGTACAATCCTGTGGTAATTGTGGTGTCGTTATTTCGAGTTGATTATGTATGTTCTGACCTTTTATAACGTGATTCGGTTTTTTAAAAGGTATTGTTTAAAATACCAATAAAGTTTTAATGATCACTGAAATGTGTTAAATAGTTTGCACTTTCAAGTTAGTTGTAATCCGACATTTTATTAAGTGAATATTTTTTTTAAATCCATCGTTTAAAATAATAGTAAACTTGACCAATAAAAAGCGTGATAGTTAGAAATTTATGCCATCCGTTGATTGGTCTTCTGTCCTATGACACAGTGTAAACTGTTTAAAATTAATTCAGTAGGGATGTATTTGATTCTTTTGGTGACCTGGTGGTCTAGGGGTAAGGTGTCAGATTTCTATGCTGGCGGCCGGGGTTCAATCCTCGGTCCCGGCACAGATTTATCTTATTACCAAACCCTTCCTTCACCTCTGACAAGACATCTTGTGAATGTGGGGAATGCCAGGCCTCCACCGTGGTTCGGATTCCACGTTAAACTGTAGGTCCTTCATTTCATCTCACAATCACCCTACCATTACACATTAGCGTAAGTGAGTATAACCCGAATGGGTAGTAAGACGCGGTGCTAATAATAATAATATTATTTGATTCTTTTACTAAATATTCCATTATGGGGGTAGAGTAAAAGGAGATTCCAATTCAACCCCAGATAGGTGCAAAGTTGTTGAATATAATAGATTACTAAATACTTAACACCAGGAAGGTCTGTTTGTCTGTTGTGCTTTTTGTAGACTTAGGTTAATTTAATTTAAATTATTTATGACCTTGAATGTTTAGACATTGCCACAGTGAGAATCTTCCTTTTAGACAGAAATATTAACCCCTCCCTCCATCCCTCCCCCATTCTAATGACACGAGTCGCCGCTATCAACCATAACGGCAAAAACTTGAATAAATTAGTAAATTTATTATGAAGAACCCTTACATCAAGCTAGTAAACTATACTCCGATTTTCTTATGAATGAATGTCACTAGATCTACTTTCTTGTATTCATACATCAAGTCATGTGATCTGCAGCTGACACTTTTGATATATATTATCAATAATTATAAATTATCACTAATAATCTAGTAAAATGCTATCAATACTGAAAAAACAAAAAAAGCTATTTTCATATAAAAGGCACTTTCTATGAAGATTTGACTCTACACTCGTATCCTGTATAGTGAGTGTATATTTACTAAGAGTCCGATTTAAATAGAAAGTAATTTCTTTATAAGTTGCAAACTTTACTAAAATTAATTCCATATGTTTAAAAGTTACAGCAGCAGATCACAGGACTTGACTTATGAACACGCGAGATTAGTGCTAGCAACTTTCTAGCAGTCAGATAAGAAACACCGACTGTATTATAGACTTCCCTCCATCCTTTTACAATTCTTTGTTCGTACAAGGCATCAACGACGAACTTGTTGACCCCTATAACCGGTCAGGTTTCAGACCATTCATTGATGAAAGTCACGGATCATATGGGGGCGAGCCCCTGGATAAACCAGATTCAAGACTCCTTTACTGCTAGATTTCTCATACACTCTCATTATACTAGCGATTTTGACATATTTTGCGCCACCTGTCCCATTTTCCGCTACGCAGTTTACAGCGGATGAAGTGACGGCGGAACCGGAGTGGACATCCCCCTCCCCCCCTTCTCCCACTCCCCTGGAAATAGCTTTTACCAATCCCCCTCCCGATATTCTAGAATATAGGCTCATTCATAAACCACGTAAATAATAAATCTTAAGTTTCTCTTTGAGTTACAAATGCTTCCATATGAAATAATAACATTCATTCTTAATGTGAAAAGTTACGTAACACATGTGGGAGGGGGGTGGTGGAAGTGTCAAAAATAAAAATAAAACAATAAAAAGTGTTGTGCTGTTTATGGATTAACCCTATGATGCGATTTAAAACAAACTAGCTAGTTTCTATAAGAATTTAATTTTCAAAATATGTCCAGAATTGAGGACTAGTCTAAATAACTTCTAGAGACATCCCAATCTTAAATAATTTGCTGGGGGTAGATAACTTTTTAATAGCTTCTAAAGACCTCTAATTTTTAAATAGAAATCCAGGCAAAGATCACTACAAATAACATCTAGGAGAATCATTCGAATTTCTAGAGGAGGATCCTGCGTGCCCCCATTTAGTGCGCGGCTAGGGGGTACAAGCCCCTCAAAATATCTATTTGTTCGCTTGTCGCATCACCCACACAAATAAGCTTCCGCGACTATCTAATAACTATTGGATGCAATCATAACATTGTAAAAATCTTATCGTGTTCCTCTTGGCAATCATACTACGAAGAAACCGACTCGGCTACATCTCTCGAAACAAAAATCTATCTTACTTGAACTCGGTGACGCAAGAAGAGGGTATACATTGATACAGTGAACCCAATCAAACTATGATTGACATGACATCATTTGTACCCAGCCCCAAATTATTAGATATAATTACTACTTGGTGGTCTAGGGGTAAGGTGTCAGACTTCTGTGCTGGGATCCGGGATTCAATCCTCGGTCCCGGCACAGATTTATCTGATAACCAAACCCTTCCTCCACCTCTGACAAGAACGTGTATTAATCACAACTTGCCTCACAACAGGCCTCCACCGTGGTTCGAATTCCACGTTAAACTGTAGGTCCTCCATTTCATCTCACAATCACCCTACCATTACACATTAGCATAAGTGCGTATAACCCGAACGGGTAGTAAGACGCGATGCTAATAATAATAATACTATTATTTAAAGCTTTAAGGCGAAATAATTTATAAAGTTATAAATTTTATGTGAATTATGTAACAAACTTTATTTTTTAACTATGAGAAAATGCCTCTTAACTACCATGAAAACAGTTAAATAGCTTCTAGAATAGGAGTTCTTAAACTGGGGTCCATGTACCGGGCGTATAAAACAACATAGGCCTACAATCGCAGTAGTTGCCATGTAATGACATTTAGAATACTTTGCCGTCGAGGAGCGTTACAAAAAACCTACATTGTCATTATTGAGGTCACCAAATTTTCCGGCAGCTATGCGTATGAATTTGCCAACGAAGCATTTGTTTCTGCTTTGTGAGCTCTGATTCCATTTGCTAGTTAGTATATATCTATGTGAGACAGAGTTTTTCAGTACTTTGTCCATCAAAACCAAAACTTGAAAGTTAAAATAGATGGATGTCAAAGATGACATGTGTGCTGCACTGTCAAAAAGACTACTCCATAATTTCAACTTTTTATTAAAGAAAATCAACAGCACCTCTAACCCGCCTCGATGGAGTAGTTATAATAATAATAATAATAATAATAATAATAATATTTAGCACCGCGTCTTACTACCCGTTCGGGTTATACGCTTTAAGTACTAATTACGCTAATGGATTAGGAATTGGGAAGGTTAAATTAGAGGAAGTGAACCCGCATTTGCGTGGAGGTAGAGTGGAAAACCATTTAGGAAAAACCACCCCAGTTCACCCGACCGAGATTCGAACCTCGATCTCCCCGTCCTCAGCAGTCGAGCTCAACACAAGAGCGTTAGCCAACTACGCCACCGAGGCGGGTGATGGCGTTGTTAGCTAACGCGCTAGTTTCGTGTTGAGCTAGTCTGCCGAGGATGGGGATATCGAGGTTTGAATCTCGGTCGGGTGAACTGGGGAAAGGGGGTTTCCAAATGCGTGTTCACTTCCTCTAAATTCAACCTTCCCAATTCCCAACCCATTAGCGTAATTAGTACTTAAAGCGTATAACCCTAACGGGTAGTAAGACGTGGTACTAAAAAAAACCCCTTCTTATTGTCATTTATTTTTGAACAGAGTTAAAGTTCACTTTTTAGTCGCACCATATAGATTTATTTCACATTTCTCAAGAAAGTGGTCATTAATTATTTATTTATTTTTTGCATAAAAAGGGAACGTGAAACATGATTCGTTGCAAGGATTGTTTTTATATTATGTCCATGTGGATGTAATAAATTTACATTGTAATAAAGTAAATCTTATGCAAAATGTTGTGTGTATGTATTTGCATGTTTTTTTTTATTGGGATGGAGTCCATGTCTGTTGTTAGATTCCCAGAGGGGTCCGTGACCCAAAATAGATTAAAAACCACTGTTCTAGGGAAACAAAATTCTATAAGATTTTCTTACGAATTATTTTGTAACACTCATTTAATTTTGGCAAGTATTTAACACTTGTAGTTGTAACCCTTAAAAAAACTTAAAAATTTTGATGTGCCTCTGCGTTTGGACAGGTCACAACCATCAACAAAAATGTTGATATGCCTCCTTTCATCACCCGAAAAAGATGAATTCTCCTTTTTTTCAGTAATAGGCTCAAAGAAAACTTTATCATTTTTAAAACAAAATTGGCTCTACTTAGGCCTAAAAAAGAAAGTGTATTTATAGATATTATATCCATGGCGTCAGCCTGCAAGCGAGCTATACCAACCTAGCGGCCACCGTATATTTACGGATAAAGGGTGTTATGTGGTCAGTACAATGCACCGTTACTCTCGGTTTTCTAGAGCGGAACTGCTACTTCTTTTTTTTATATAAGCACCGAGTCTTTTCAGGTTATACTTTTTACTTCTTTATTCAATTAGCTCTTAATTTGTCCTCAACGAGTTCCAGACCCACTGCTTCACAGAAAAAATCTGGAAGTGTCGGGGGTCTAACCTGGGACCTCTGTATCTGTATCCTGGAACTCTCATTGATAAAATAAATATTAATGTTTCGGTATCCGACTAATTTTATTTATATAATTTGTTTTCCATTAATTATTTTTATCTTTGAATTTAGTCAAGGTGTGTGTTGAGAAACTAAGTATTAAGGAATGCACCTTTAGGTATATAGAGCTTATCATTCGACTTTGACAAGTCATTTTGTAAAACTTCTTAAAATAAAAAAAGTTTAGGAGATAAGATAAAAGTAATCTTATAAGCTTAAAATGGTAAAATAATCTATTTTACACATTGATATGGCTGAAAGAAGGATCTATTAAGTCTCATCACATATTTTCCCTACTAAGGTATTTTGGAAATGTAGTTTATTTGCCCTCCTTTTCAGTAGATTACAAAATATTTCTTTATGCATTAGTTGTTGAGTGATTACAACGAGGTGCCCAATGGTTTAGTTGAAGTACTAATTCTTAAACCAAACATTTCCGTCTACATGTAAAAACCCACATTTTTTTTGTTTAAGTACAGTAGTCCTATGTCTTCTTTGGTGCTGACTGACAGCTCACAGCTGACTTCTGACAGTCGACATTTAGGTATATACCTAAATTTTGACCGTCAGAAGTGACAGCTGCTAAACACATGTTTTTGAAGATCATATGGTTCGGTGTAGGGATACATAATTTGGTCTGGTAACTTTTCAAAGCCGTCAGCTGTGAGCTGTCAGTCAGCACCAAAGAAGCCATGGGGTTATTGTGAATATAAACTTTTGGTAAGAAGGCCAGTACCGCCATAACATGAATCATTCAACCAATTAATTCTACAACTCAGAGTAAAAGTCTTTGATATGGCTGTTTCCCATGTGTAGTTTTATAACTATAAGGCTCATTAAATTTGCGGTTACACGTTGAGCCTTTATTAAGGATACCTATACGCATTCTGTCGATTAAATATTGTTTAACCTAAATAACGATTTCACCTAAACGATCTTTCCTTAGTTCCGAAGTATAACATATTTAACTAATTTTACGGCCGGGATTCAATCCTCGGTCCCGGCATAGATTTATCTGATTACCAAACTCTTCCTTCACCTCTGACAAGACATCTTGTGAATGTGTGGAATGCCAGGCCGCCACCGTGGTTCGGATTCCACGTTAAACTGTAGGTCCTTCATTTCATTTCACAATCACCCTACCATTACACATTAGCGTAAGTGCGTATAACCCGAACGGGTAGTAAGACGCGGTGCTAATAATAATAATAACTAATTTTAATATTTCTTGCAGGATTAAAAAGTTAATATCTTAGATTTTATAGAAGTTCTAATCTAAAATATTTTTACTTTATACTATTTAAATAGAAAAACAACATATTTATTTTATTTTTCGTGGGATAACCTATAGTTCCCAAACCTTTTAAGATTTATACTACTATAAAGCCGAATGGTTGACTAACTCACTAACATTAATGTTTACCCACTACCAGATGAGCTAGAAACTTGAAATTTGGCAAACTTATAGATTTTAGCCTGTAACCGACGGGAAAATTCCAAAAAGTTTTTAAAAAAAATTTAACCCCCGAAAAAAAATTCAAAATGGTGGAGTAACTTTAAAGTCGGGGCGGACCTTTCTTTGGAGGTCTCTCGAGGCTCAACGGTAAGCCCTATAAAAAAAAATGCTCTGGAATTACATTAGTTTACATCCATTTGCAAAGAAAACGGACTGGGGTTTTGGGGCGTAGCCCCAACGAGCAAAGCGAGTCACGTATATAACCATAGTCAAGTTTGGAAAAAAAAACATCAAATTGTTTTGGATTTAGGTCTAGGGACCGACAAAACTGTAAAATCCACTTTTTATGGTTCGAAGGCACATGAAACAATAATTCGTCATAATCTCTATATAGAAAATTGTCACAATGCAATGCGGTCTCTTTATTTGCAAAAGTACAGTCTATTAAAGCTTGGAACAACAGTTTCTTTAAATCAAACTATTGATAAGCTTGTCCTATAAACATTAAAATCATCCCAATATATCCTAGTTAGTAAAACCTTCGAGTGTGTGTTCGTGCATGAAACAAGTACAAATTGCTTGCTTCTTCCGTCGTAATATTTCAGATATGTCGGTCCTTTTCTTAATCTTTTATTTCCAATATATATAACTCGCTAACTAATTCTGAATAACCCCGTTGATGTTTTTGTGGTTTTTATAGAAAAATAAATAAAAATATTGCTCCTGTAGAAACAAATAGTTAAACATTCTTCACATGATGATATAAACAGTTATTGAATATCTGTCATGAGCATAGCGGCATTAGAAGAGAAACTTTTTAAATGAAAAAAAAAGTTATAATTAAATTCCAGGACACCCTTGACAGATATTCAACAACTGTTGAGGTCATCATGTGAAGAAAACTAAACTCTACTTTTCTAATCGAGAATTATTTTGGCCAAAAAAAGTGTTTTGATATAAAAACTGCCAAAACACAACTTTTATCGCGTTCCTTACACTACCACCTTAAGACATAATGACATCAAAGCTTCCAGTGTTTTTTTAAAATGTATTCTTGTAATATTCTTTTCAGGTCACACACTGAACTATTTTCCTCGCATTTTTTGTGTATAGTGGAATTCTGGCTGGAAGAACCTTTAAAAGAATACACACATAATGTGTGTAGTTAACGTTGATATCTATCAAAAGTAACACCTTTAGATCACTTGAATTGATGTATATTAATACGTGAAAGTTGTTTAAATAACTTATATATAATTGTCAAGATAGGTCCTTCCTACCATAATCCTAGTATAGCTAGGCCAGCGTTGCGGGTCAACTGGTCGCAGGGGACAGACAGCGTTCTTCAAACTCGACCCGGTCTCGGGGGCATCTTGCGGCGCACGCTATGCGCACCGCACGGAGTGTATTCCCGGTTGCATAACTACTGCTGTGTCTAAGGCTCGTGGTTCACTCTGTATAGTCTTGATCTATATATAACATATATCTGTCATTTGGTCATTAGGAAAAAAAGGTATGAAAAGCTCAATTTTTATTATTTCTGAGAAAGTTAATTAAAAATAACTTTTCAAGAAGCCTATTTCCACAAAATACAGAATACACAAAAGTGCACTAAGATGCGATGCCTGGTTCGAGCTTTATCGCCTGTCTTAGATGTTATCCGCGGAGTGAGATGGGCTCTCAGCACGTAGGGTACTCCAGCAAACCAAACCCTCTAGTATGCAGTTTACCCCCCTGACCTCTCCACCACTAGGCCCTAGGTTGAATCAATCGCTCGGTGACGACCCGGTCCTGCCCCCGAGACAGGAAGTACCGTGCGTGTTCTAGAATCGGGCCGCTTATGGGGCTGATTTGGGCTTCTCAAGACATTGATTTCCATCTCCGAACATGCTTGGGGGAACGTCACTTTGCTGTCAGACAGAAGCTGGCGTAAGCATGATTTACAGCTCAAAACCAACTCACTTTGCTGTCACAGAGGTCCGAAATAAACAGCAACCGCTGTAAGCATAGTCTCAGACAAGAATTCAATTCACTTTGCTGCCATAGTGGTCCGAACTAGACAACTGTGTAGTCGTATGTACTAAGAGTGTTTTTTCCTCTAAATGTTTACTCACTCTAATTCTACACAAATAAAGTTTTATGTTATTTAAATTATAACTTCCTCGTCTCTCCCTGATCAGTGCGGACAGCCCGTAGGGCGTGGAACAATGTGTTCCTTGGAGAGTCGTGTGGTGTTTTATCCATAGTCGAAGAGTCGAACACAGGACTGGTCATTTAACTTAAACTCATGCATCAATATTAAATTCTTATTGGCGGTCAAGGTTCTCTTCACTTTTCGTTCTGATGCATTGGCGAGCACATCAAGTAACTGGGCTATTAGCTCCCAAGGCCCGGTCTTTTAGGGCCGAATTTACTGTCTAGTCCAGAGGCTACCAAATTGTGCGTCGCGACGCCCAGGGGTGGGGCGTCGCGGCTATAAGGTAAAACTAAAACTTATAATGTAGGTATAGTGAAATGCAGCATGCAAATTTTCAATATGTGTTCTCACCCGCCTCGGTGGTGTAGTTAGCTAACGCGATATTTTCGTGTTGAGCTATAATGTCGAGCACGGGTAGATCAAGGTTCGAATCTCGGTCGGGTGAGATGGGGTTGTTTTCCTAAATGGTTTCCCCACTCTTCCTCCACGCAAATGCAGGTTCACTTCCTGTTAATTCAACCTTCCCAATTCCTAATCCGATACCTTAATTAGTACTTAAGCTTGTAACCCGAACGGTAGGTAAGACGCTGTGCTAAAAAAAATGTGTTCTCTTACATATTTTAGGTAATAGAATAAATCATACAAGAAAACACGTGTGTTGCCATTATGAACAAACTGTACACATGAGATAATTTACAACAAAAATATGTCTACTCTAAATCCTTCTTATTCAATTCTGTGATTTTGTTCTAATTTTGTCTTTTTACATTTAAAAGAATTCAAACTAGTAATGTAAATGACAATTTTCTTTTTTTTAAATTCCACCAAATCGAATTTGGGCATTTTTTTTTCTTCTTTAATATTGGATACAGTGGCGTCGCATGGAAAATATAACGTGTGAAGGCCAGTGCGCTCTCAAAAAGTTTGAGAGCCCCTGGTCTAGTCTAAGGAGTCATAGTTGAGATTATGACTTCATATTTTCCTCCATTTGACCTGAACTGCTTGTTAATTCTTATACCTATACCGGCAGATTGGTTGACCATAAATATGGCCTAAGTGTAGGTAGTGTAGGTGACAGCTTTCAGAAGGTTCTTTATCGCAAATATTGGGCCAGTTTCATAGTCAGATTTAGTACGTCTCAAGTATGGCGCTATACCAAATACAAGACGTCACTTACCTGAACTTGAATGTAATGGTCCAGTTTCATATGCGAAACTGGTCCATTCCATTTTGGTCTAGGTAGGTGTCGTCCTGTATTTAGTATTGATTCATACTTTAGGCATGCTAAGTCTGACTATGAAACTGGCCCATTGTCTGAAAATATTATTAGAAGCGTTTGCTAACATATTTCTTATTTATAATGTAGTGTTACTAAGCACATAAAACTGTCCGAATAGGTTGATATTAGTTTCGGCCAATGTTTGTAATAAAGATCCTTCTGAAGGCTGTCATCTACAATTCTACCATAGTTGGACTATAATTATATATTCGGGATGTACCGTAACATATGGGATTCACTTCATTAGTGGATACACCTGCCTCTGTGGCGTAGTGTTCGCGTTGAGCTAGACTGCCAAGGACAAGGGATTGAGGTTCGAATCTTGATCGGGTGAACTGAGTGGTTTTTTTCCTAAAATGGTTTTCCACTTTCATTCCACGCAAGTGTGGGTTCACTTCATCTAAATTTAACCTTACCAATTCCTAACTTCTTAGCGTAGTTAGTACTTAAGCATATAACCCGACTGGGTAGCAAGACGTGGTGCTAAAAAAATTAGTGGACAGGAGAGACAAAAACAATTTAAAAAGTGTATATAAACATTTGCCCCATTTGACCTTGTACCCGAGCTACGGACAAGTGATTCCACCAAACTGTTAGTATATCATACTCATTAACTATCTATCTGTTGGTATCATACTCATTATCTAGCTACTTGTTGATATACTCTTATCTATATACCTGTTGATATCATACTTATTATCTATATACCTGCTGACCAGGTATGCTCGATGTTTAAAGAGTGCGACATCCTACGACACGGCGACTACACTCTTGCATTCAGGCCGAAGGTTGCCATTTTGAGCACTTGTTTTATTGTTAAGCAGCTCCACATTACTGTAATACAAACATTACTATAGCTTGGAAACAAGGTCAAATGGGTCATTTATACTAACTTTTTTTTCATTGTTTTTGTGTTGCATGTCCGCCGATGAAGTGGACCCCACATGTTACGGCACATACCGTATCTTATATATATATATGCCTGGTCTCTTAGGGTCATATTTATAGTCTAATCCCGGGAGTCAACCAAACTTCCAGCGTAAGAATAACAAGCAGTTCAGGTCGAATGGGGTGATTAGGTTGTCATTTCGACTAAATTATATATTTGACATCTTGATTCGGCGTTTAGGTTAGAGGTTTTAAGACAAAGTATTTTTTTAAATTACCCTTGCACTCAAGTAGCAAGATTACCGACAAAGTTAACTAGTCGCCAACGTTATTGGAAGTCAGGATTTGGGCCTCTAAGGCTGTTTGTTTTTCAGCCTCTTTGCGCGATTAGAGGGATTCTTATCAATACAATCTCATAATGTTAACGTTTATTTTAAACGCGTCATTTAAAAATAAATACTGGTATTGGTTTTGAGCGACCTATTGTATTTTTTTCCAATTTTCAAAACAAACTACACCTATTTTTCTATCTATCCTATATATCAGAACAAGACCCAAAGACAACGTTTGGATTAATATCGTTACAACATCCTCTCAATAATAATAATAATAATAATAATAATAATAATAATAAAAGATGTGTTCAAAAATATCCACTGCGACTAAATTTTAACTAAACACGAACTAAATCATTCATCTAGTTCTTCTCTAAAACACTGGCATATAAATTAAATTTAAAAGGTAATAATTATAAAATTTTGTTTTCAATTATTATTCGAGGTATTGACATAAGGTGCATTTTATAAACTGACTACTGAGCTAAGGGTCCCGGGCTAGATTCCTGGCATTACCGAAAACTGTATCATTAGTGAAATGTTGGTTTCTCCTTTCACTTGATAAATTAACGGCCTGGAGATGGGTGTTGTGTTTGTTCTGGATTTAAGTTAGCTTATGAGTAATTTGCTGAAATAATCAGTCGGTTCAAAAAGTGCACGCTAAATACTTCAAATAAATGAAAATCTGGGACACAATGTTGTGGAAATAAACATTAACAGACCAGCAGCACATGTGACCAAAGGCGTTAGTCTTGTCTAGTCTGGTTTACCGGCCACGGAGAGATTGGGGTTTGAATCCCTGCTGGGTGTATCGAGGTGTTTTTATTTTCCCTCTAAATGATTTTCCACTCTGTCTCCGCGTAAATGCGGACACATCAAATTTAAACTCTACCTGCCCTCTTACCGTTTTGTGTAAATAGGCGAATAACCCTGACGGGATAGTGCAAATAGAATCATTGTGGTTTGTCTATAACGAAAGCCCTTTTAATTAAGTCAAATGTGCTTACCACTCTCTGACCCTACTTGTTTCACAGTTATCTAAAGGAAGGAGCTGGAGTTTAAATCTCCAGACGACTCTTTGAATGTTCGTCGGTCCTAATTTGGTGAGCAGACGCTTGTTGTCCTTCTGTCTAGCTACGCCACTGTTAACTTCCGAAAATACCACAAGCTATTACTAGGAATACAGTCTCGTATGGTCTGGAGGTGAAATAATAAGGAACCAGTCCTTTCCCTCGGTCCGATTCGTCTCAAACAAGGGGGTTCATAACCCTTCAAACCGCCCTCCCCTCCTTTTTATATCACCTTGACATTATGATTAGCAGAGTCTGGATTTTTATTACCTGAAAATTGTCAAAAAATGACCATTAAAAAAGCCTAATGACATTAAAAGTTTAAACATTTTATATTTGAAAAAAAAATATTTAAAATCCTGAGTATGGCAACGAAAATTCGGAAACAATGCACACGAATAACTCAAACAAGCCTACGAAATGAAACTAAAAGTAGATATGTATGCAATTTAAAACATTTGGTAAATAAACTATTGCATTTCGTTAAACCTGAACCTTGATATACAAATACCAGCCCCTGAATCAATAACTATCGCTTTTCTCACAGAGATATTTTCAGTTTAGTTGCAGTGTCTTATCAAGGTGTGCAATTGTATACCACAAAAGCAGTGGCGTAGCTAACATTATGAGGAAGGAGACACTGAAATGTTATATTGTATTTTTCAGGTTATACGCTTACATAATTTACTCTAATGGGGTAGAGATGAGGAAGAAACATCTAGAGGTGATCAACTCGTATTTGAGTGGAAGGAGAGTGGGAAACCATTTAGGAAAAACCACCCTCAGTAAACCCGAACGGGATTCGAATCCCCAACTCCCAGTCTTTAACAGAAATGTTAGTTAAAATCTCACACTAAACTCTCATTTATCAGCTCTTCTCCTTTTGGCAGTAAAATTTGAAAGATTGTACCAATCAAAAATACACTTTATATGTACCTATTGAAAATGATAGTTTATTGGGTGTTGTTTGTAGGCCTAAATTAAATTGATGGGATTATCAAATATATATATATTTAGTCCGATAGGTAAACTGATGATCATATTTATTATTATTATTATTATTATTAGCACCGCGTCTTACTACCCGTTCGGCTTATACGCACTTACGCTAATGTGTAATGGTAGGGTGATTGTGAGATGAAATGAAGGACCTACAGTTTAACGTGGAATCCGAACCACGGTGGAGACCTGGCATTCCTCACATTCACAAGATGTCTTGTCAGAGGTGAAGGAAGGGTTTGATAATCAGATAAATCTGTGCCGGGACCGAGGATTGAACCCCGGCCGCCAGCACAGAAGTCTGACACCTTACCCTAGACCACCAGCTCACCTTATGATCATATTTGGCTCTTGGGATGAAACACGCTTGGACCGCCCTGCATTAAGTGGACGAATTTGTTTGCCTAATGTGTACGCGGCTTAGTAGAAGAATATCTATCGGGTGACCTGGTGGTCTAGGGGTAAGGTGTCAGACTTCTGTGCTGGCGGCCGGGGTTCAATCCTCGGTCCCGGCACAGATTTATCCGATTACCAAACCCTTCCTTCACCTCTGACAAGACATCTTGTGAATGTGGGGAATGCCAGGCCTCCACCGTGGTTCGGATTCCACGTTAAACTGTAGGTCCTTCATTTCATCTCACAATCACCCTACCATTACACATTAGCGTAAGTGCGTATAACCCTAACGGGTAGTAAGACGCGGTGCTAATAATAATAATAATAGAAGAGACAGCGGACGGTACCCTTATCCTCTGTGTTTACAAAGTAAACATAAGGAAAGAAGAAAACAGGGCAAAGATTGATTCTTGACCATCAAGACGTTGCTCTCATAAATAAAAGCTGGGATCGCACAGTATTGAACTTGTATCTGTAAGGTTGGGTCTGTTTTCAATGGTTTTAAGTGGTTCCCCTCCATTCCCCCCCCCCCCTTCGTCTAAAACAAAACAAAACAACGGCAACATAATATAAGAACCGTCTGAAGGTCTGGTGGCACTTTATCTCACAAAGAGGTTGCAGCGCTTGTCGAACAACCATTTACTGACAACTTATCTGGCCGTTTTACAAGTTACTCAACTCGTATCGTTATCGGAAGAACCCTTTTAAAAACATTTATCATTGGGTGTTCTATCTTACGACAGGTTCATTCCTTTTGTCAATGAACTTAGACCGCCAATGCGCCCTGTCCTCTACTTCTTCCTAAGCTCCTCTTTCCCTCAATCTTGCTTTCTCTGACGTCGTACAGAAGACAGTTCCTCCTAACATTTAACAAGAGTAAATCTAGCTTTGGTTACCCTCCTCTGCCGGCCCCCTATTCAAATCATATTTCCCGTTCTGCTTATGCTCATTGAATTACATCGATGGGATAGAGATAAGAAAGGTAGAATTTAGAGATAAAGTTACCTACATTTGCGTGTAAAGAGAGAGTGGAAAACAATTGTAAAAGAAACCCCATCCTCACCGTCACCGGAAACCCAGAATAGATGAACTTAACTTTCAGTACGCGTGCTCACCGATATGGGTGATTTGACTATACAGGATAATTCTTAATTGTGTACAATAAAGTAGTGCAGTGGAATCTACACTGAAAAAGAAACTTATTAGTCTTCTAACATCATATTGCCGGACTGCTTCTTTATCGAGAGGGACAGGTCAGACAGAGACTACCGCTATGTTGTAGAGTGTTTTTTTTATTGACCTGGGTAGTGGAACATTACACGTCATAGGAGATGTTTGGAGTGTCCACACATTTCATCCCTCCTGCGCCACGACTATCGTGCTCTATGAAAGATGTGTGGCATATCCAGGATGGTATTTCCAGCATCCATGGATGTTCTTTCGTGGTGTTGGCCATTGGGAGTACACAATTGCCTTCTTGTGGCCCCACAAACAAACGTCGCAAGGTGTAATATCGGGAGAGGGCGCCGGCCATGAAACAGGCCCGTTGCGTCCAATCCATTGTCTGGGATAGTATTCGTCCAAATGTCTTCTCACTGTACGGTCGTAATGTTCAGGGGCTCCATCCTGAAGCAGCCACATGTTCAGATGAGTTGCCAACGGAACGTCCTTCAGTAGTTGGGGGGAACAGTCTTCGGAAAGTGTAAGTAGTTTCACCTTGTAGTTATGCAGGCATTTCGCACGGTTCAAGTAGAATATCACCCACAAATACCGCCCAAACGTTGATGGAGAATTGATATTGTGAATGGACCTCCAGAACGACATTTGGATTTGTGTCGGCTGGTTGAGGAGATTGGCACTGCCATTTCTGGTTGCTTCGTCTATTGCCAGTACTCTGATTATAATTTGTGGATCTGTGGCGTGGTGGCGAAGCAGCCACTCGCAGAATGTCTTATGGCATTCTCGTGCACAGATTTCAAATGGAAGGGGTACAGTAATTGGCCATGTACTGTTGTCCACAGGACGTCTGTGAAAAGTGGTGGACGTGCGGCTACTCGCCGTGTATTTGAATCTGGTGAGCATTCCACAAAATGCAGAACTGCCTCTTCCACTACATTAGTCCTGTGACGTCGGGCTACCAGCGTCGACTATGACAGGTGCAAAGCGACCGGTTTCCCTCAGGCGACGACAATTCTGTGCCACAAATGTGCTTGTATTCAGGTGTCATTGGACAGTAAAATGTACAAGCAGAGGCAGTGGGGTTCTGTCGTTCCTCGCCGTAAATCAGAATAATATCGGTCAGTTCCTCGTGTGTGTATTGGTACCTCAGCTTTCTGGCCACTTTCGATCACAGCAAGTAACCGAGTTTGACGTTCCATCTCCGGCACTACGAATGACGCATGCGCAATGCTACCCCGAAATGTTGCCATACCTCGATAACGAAGCGATCCCGGCAATATGATGATATTTTTCGTTTCTTTATCAGTGTAGATGTCACTGCACTACTTTCTTGTATACAGTTACGAAATCACCCATTTATCTACTAGAATATATATATATATATATATATATATATATATATATATATATATACAAAAATAAATGTGATTATGTAGCCACCACTTTTGACCAGGGGCAGCTTAAGGGCCATGCAAGCCGGGCGGCTGCCCGGAGCGCCAAACAAAGCTAAACATAACATAACACTAGGCGTAATACTAGAGTTGCAATCGTCCACTTTTTGATAGCAACATGACATTTTGCATATTAGTTTAATTTTACGGTGAGTAAATTAGAATTTAGTGCCACTCTCAAAATGTTATTCTACATTTGCCATCTTCAAAAAATGGCACCCTAAAACTTTTTTCTACTATAACGTAAACCGTTTATATTGTCAAAGTGTTTGTTCAACTTATGATAAAAAAAAGAAATAACATTGTCTACAAAATAGTTTCTTATAATGTTATTTGTAATCCTAACAGTTACTGTACAATCTCGATGTGAAACGTTTATCGTATGTTTAACATTTGTGGAGTTTCTCTTTCAGATAACTTTCCTATAACTCCCAGCCTACGTTAGGTTTGGAGATTATTTTCATATTTTTCCAGAGTCCAATCGCCATGAGAAATGTGGTAACTGACAGCTAGAAACTGATTTTTATAAAGACGGTCAAAAGAAAAACAAAGTTATAAATAAATTATTTTTGTCCAAAAGTGACAAATCAATAAAATAAAGTCTTGCAGATCATTTGGTTTGTCGAATGGATACATGATAATGATCTGATAGTTTTTGCTAGCTGTCAGCTATCACCATTCGGCGAATGGACTAGATTACCCACCGGTTATATAGAGGGCGCCAAAAAGCAATCCCGCCCGGGCACAAAATCTACCTTGGGTCGCCCCTGCTTTTGACTGATATATATTGCACTGGGGTTTTGTCAATGCTTGCTATTAGACACTTGTTTTGAAGGCTATCGCTTAGCCGCGCTGAAGAAATAATTTGCCACGTTTCGGTTGTAGTCTACTTGCAAATGTATTCGACATGTATGGTAAAAGTGTCGCGCAAGTACAAGTTTAGTGTTCTTGAAACAAAGAGAACAGAATGACGACCACAACCCCGCCAAACGATGACTTAATCAAATAACTATAGTTTAAATTTATTTACGATTTCTTTTTTATTGATCACCGCGTCTTAACTTACCTGTTCAGGTTATACGCGTATACGATAATTACGCTAATAGGGTAGGGCTGAAGAAGGAAGCATTTTAAAGGTAATCTACCCACATTTGCGTGGAAGGAGAATGGGAAACCATTTAGGATAAACCACCCTTATATTACTCGACCGAGATTTGAAACCCGATCTCCCAGTCATCAGCAGACCGTTCGACCACTGAATCACACCTTGAATGAAAGAAATAAATAAATAAATGAGCTTAATTGTTTTAATTAATTTATCTTAAAAAATGGTATAGAACTCCGCACGGACTTTCTCGCTCTATTGTTTGAAAATGGAGATATTTACTCAATACTCGTAATAAATGTGAAACGAAATAATATACACTAGCAAACCCGAGCAAAAATTGACTTATGCTTATGTAAAACTTTTTTGACTCCCAGTTTTAAAGAATTAATGTCCTCATTTGTATGTTTGGACCAATAAAAAAGATTGATTTGGGGTCCACAGGGGTCAATACTTTGTATTAAAATTTCTACTTCCGGTTAAAATTTTAACATTTTATGAGGAAACATCTTCAGGTCATCGCATTGCTATTCAATTCCTCATTTATAAATTTTGACCAATAAAAAATGTAAATATTGACTATTGAGTCTAAAATGAACGAGCTAGATAATTGTACAAACATTTTGTTTAAAAGGCTAAAGGAAAAATAACAAACTTTTTGAGAGACTTATATTTAATTACTTTCCGGCATTACAGAGCTATTGCTTTAAAACTTGAGTAGTATCTCTTTACAACTAAAGCTCACAATATTGTATTAATATATTTGTCAATATCTCAAACTGTTAGTTTTATAAAATATATATTTCATATAAAAGCTTTATTTTTAATAGTATTACAATTTTTCAATGATAAGTTATTTATTATCACAAATAGCTGCGAAGATATGGAAATTTCCGCTTCTGTAAAGTACCCTAAAAGTATTTTTCATGGTAAAATAAACTAGCCAGATTATTTATAATTTTAATCAACGCCCAGATACGAGTTTTAATCAAAATCGTTAGAGCCCATTTTGAGAAACGAATTTTTCTCTTTTCGCTTTTTACTAAACTACCCTTTATTTTGGGGTTACCCGCCTCGGTGGCGTAGTTGGCTAACGCGATTGTCTTGTTGAGCTCGACTGCTGAGGACGGGGAGATCGAGGTCGAATCTCGGTCGGGTGAACTGGGGGGGGGGTTCCTAAATGGTTTTCCACTCTCCCTCCACGCAAATGTGGGTTCACTTCCTCTAATTCAACCTTCCCAATTCCTAAATCCATTAACGTAATTAGTACTTAGAGCGTATAACCCGAACGGGTAGTAAGACGCGGTGCTAAATATTAAATACTAAATATTTAATATTATTTTGGGGTTAAAAAGAAAACAGGCGGCATTGCAAAAACCACTTAGTGTTCTGGGGGGGGTCATGAGACGTCAACAACAACCATCAACATTTCGGGTTAGATTATTTTTACGGTCGCAATACTTTAATAAAAACATTTTTTTGTACCTTTAATGTTCGAAAAGTTAATTAATATATATATATATTTGCGTATGAATTTAAATTTATTGGTTTTATAAAAATGTTTCTTATAAAATATTTGTATTATAATAGATCTACATATTTTCAATGATAAGTAATTTCATATCTCAAATAGTTTCGGAGGTATGATAAAAAAAATGAGAATTTACGAATCAGGCCGGAGCCCTTAGTCATTTTGCCGAAATATTGAGGGCAGCCCTTTTGTTTGTATATTTTTAAATGTTTAGAAATGAAATTTAATCAAAATCGTTAGAGCAAATTTTGAGAAAATCGATTTTTTTTCTCTTATTGCCCTTCTGTAAACTACCCTTAATTTTAGGGCTAGATATCAAATTTCAAAAACCCCTCGGGGAACCCTATGAGAACCCTCCATACCTATTGGTAAAATAGTTTAGGTTCTAGTAGGAGGTACAGACAGACGGAAATTCAAAAACCACTTTTTCGGGGTGGGGGGGAGGGGGGTCGTTGAGATTCATCAAATCTCGAGTTGGATTTTTTTGACGATCACAATACTTTCTCTGCTGTAAAATAGCGCGTTAGTAAAAAGTATTGTGAATATGAAAATGTTTGATCTTTAGATTATGATGTATCTTGACGTTCTCTGTGCCTCCGAACCTATAAAAGTGGGGTTTGAAATTATTTCTCATTGTCTGTCTGCCTGTAAGGTTGGAGCCGAACCGGCTTTATGGATTTTATTCAAACTGATATTTAGATATTTTGGGGTCTCTTGGTTTTATCTTGAGTCCAGCCCTCAAATTAACAGAAGTTTACTAATGACTTATTTTCGAAAATTTGAATTATTTCAAAAATGGGTTCAAGGATTTTGTTTAAAATTGTTATCTGAGGAGTATTTTACTTGAAATATATCATTGTAGATTTGTTTTTCGGGGGTAAATTAATTTAAGAGTAGTTGACAGACGACTGATTTTTTTTTTTTAATTGAAAGCTTTCAAAAATGGCGTTAGTGATTTGATTCAAAATGGGTATCTGGGATGGAAACCCCACGATATTGATATTATTTTTTAGCCTAGTGTTCCAATATTTGTTCTTGCGACTATGCAGGTGGCGAAATTATATTACAATCGAAATTCAAGCTAGAAAAGCTAATATATTATATTATTATATATATATATATATACATTTTCACGTATTCATACGTCAAGTCATTATAATATACAGCAGTCACTTTTGATTTAGACTATTGATACCTATAAAATAACATAAATAATTGGCCTATGGTAAAATGGTATCATTATTGACAGCAAAAAAAAAGGTGTGTATTTTCCGAAAAGCATGTTCTATGAAAATTGGACTCTATTATATGGTAGGCCTATTAACGCCTCCCGGTCGGTTGTTCCGAGAGTAGTTTTTCATAATTCCATACTTTATTTCCTCTCAAATGCTGGCACATGTCTTCTAAAACCATACCTTACTATTCCACTATCGTAAATTAATACCCGAGTATTCCTCGAACGGTTAGGAATTTGATGATTTTTATTTTATTTTTAATTATGATAATGGACTGAAGTATTTAAATCGTATGGATGGTATCGCTGGGTGCATTTTTTTAACCCCCCTCTCCTCACTTCCTACTAGAAAATACTATCCGGATTAAACTGATAGCTACGTAACGTGGACTATCTTTATGACCCAGGACCCTCGCTTTCCATTGCAGGTTCCCATAAATGTTTAACAATTTTTTTTATTTTTACTCTCGGGAACTGAAAGAGTCATTTACAAATGCTCTCCCGGGCACAGTGGCGTGACCAAGGCTAGTTTCAGTCTGGTATATTTCTTTTTCGTCTGACGTGATGGGAATATGTTTACAGCAGTAATAATAGTTCCCAAGAAAGTACACTCCGTTCACTCTGAAACAAGCAAGCTTACTCAGCGTGTCTCCACTATCGTTCGGCTTATAAGATAGTGTGCGCCATGATAAACAGGAGTGTACACTTCGTTTACCTTGAAAGGTTCTCAAAGTGCGTGGCAAGAGGGGTTTTCGTCTTAATAGCCCGCCTCACACCACGGGTAACACCTAACTTAGTCGGGTAATACGGTTCGAACTGGGCGTCATATGGTTGGATTACAGGGAATTATTTTTGAATTTTTTATGCATACTTTTTTTTTGTCAAAACAAATCTAATAATTCTTGACTAGAAACATAAGAGTTTAATTTTCTTCCCACGGTGACCTCAACAATTATTGATATCTGTCAAAGGTGTTCCGGAATTTAATGACCAACTTTTTTTCTCCATTTAAAAAAGTTTCTCATACAATGCCGCCATGTTCATTGACAAATATTCAACGACTGTTGATATCACCATGTGAAGAAAATTAAACTCTCTGTTTATACTGGAGCTATATATATATATTTTTTTTATTTTGGCCAAAATGGTGACCTGGTGGTCTAGGGGTAAGGTGTCGGACTTCTGTTCTGGGGGTCCGGGGCTCAATCCTAGGTCCTAGCACAGATTTATTTAATGGCCAAACCCTTCCTTCACCTCTGACAAGTTATCTTGTGAATGTGGGGAATGCCAGGCCGCCACCGTGGTTCGGATTCCACGTTAAACTGTAGGTCCTTCATTTCATCTCACAATTACCCTACCATTACACATTAGCGTAAGTGCGTATAACCCGAACGGTAGTAAGACGTGGTGCTAATATAATAATTAATACTAATAATATTTTGGCCAAAAGAGAGTTGTTATAAAAACCGCAAGAACACTGACCTTTCCCTCGTGTTCCCAGCCCTACTTAAGACTGTCGACCCTGCCCGTTTCTGATTGCGACCGCATTACACGCAACGCTGAAATTAACAAACATTTATTCATATCTTGGTTGTGATTAGTTTGAATTGTATAGTTTGTTTTATCGTATGATATATATGTAACCACCAGCAACTCACCGAGTACTTTAGGTCACGTGGTCTAAGGTGTGAGAGACTCTTGTCTCTTGGTCATCGCTGATGGAGAGTTTGGGGTTCGATTATCTTCCAGGTGCCAAGAACTGATATCCGTATGTTAATATTATCACTGTGGTTTTCACCTCCTCTTTCCGAACAGCTGCGGGTGTTTTTCCTATAAATAACCTTGATCGTTCTTATGCAGTGAATATAGCTGTTAATATCCATTATGTTAAAATTTGATGAGTAAAATAGTTCTCTGTCAAATAAATGGTGTAATTGTGTGAGGTAGAATTTTATAGGAACTAACCGAAATTCGCCTATAGAAAAAGTATTAATAAAAATAGCGTTCAAACGAGCCCTAGTGTGACCGGTCATGGTAAAAACCCAGGCCTCTTCTGCCAAGTGTCCAACCCAGGTATCTTCTGTCAAATGTCAGCTTCAACAACCAGGTATCTCCTGCTAAGTGTCAACCTCACTAAACCAGGTACCTTCTTTCAAGTGTCCAACTATGCAATAAGCCGTTATATTATTCATGCATGTTTGTATTTGTGTTTTATTTTTGTTTTATATGCGAAAAAAAACTACCTCCTAAACTAGAATATTAACATAATTATTTTGATCTCGGCGTCCTTGGGGGTTTTTTCGCCGAGTTGACACCTTGAGTAGTTAGTTGGCTGCGAGACATGTTCATTCATACTGCAACGCAAATAAACGAAATGGGGTAAAGGTGGTAAATTTAATCGAAAATATTAATAAATAAATGTATCTAAGACGCCTAACACTCAATACATAAAATTACAATTAACACTAATTATATTGGAGCTAGTTTTGCGGCTTAACAATATATTTATATTGTTTTAAACTCTCTTTTGATCTCTTTATTTTATATTATCTTCATTCCGGTTTTCTACACTTTGTATTTCTGTTCTTTCGATATCTTAAGTATTGGACGTTACCCTTATTAATAATGTTAGCCCTAATTACTGACGCTATTTTATATTGGGATAAACAATAGTCTGAAATTGCCTCATGGAGCCTGATATAACTATGGTGGAGCCCAAGGGCTACGTGGAACACAGTTTGAAAAAAACGCTGATATAGATCAGTGTTATTCAACCTTTTTTTCTTCTCTTACTTCCAGATATAATTTATCTTATTTTATGTAACTTTGAAGTTGTTGGTGCATGATGCAAGCTAAATCTTTATAATCTACACCCAAAATAAATCTAATACGTTACATCCTAAATAATAAGAAATATACATAAGACTATATTTTAAATTGTGTGTAGGCTACCCCCTAATATGTCATCGCGTACCCCAGATCTAAACTTTTCTACCGCCGAAGCAGGTCATGATTGTAATTAAAAGTACGGGTAGCTCGGATGGGTAGTAAAACGTGGAGCAATAAAATGTTCATTGAGCATCGAACCGCTACCGTTGACCTAAAGGAACTAGAGTTAAGATGATCTATTAGTACTAAACTCTAACCCAGGTTTATATTCTAGAACGCCAATTTAAACATTAAAATTAAAGTAATACAGCTAACAACAATCTGCAAAACTACCATTTTAAACCGGGCCGTAGACTAAAAATAGTTTGAAATCCGTCCTTAGGGGCCACAGGGGGCTAGGCCCCACCAACATTTTCCCAACTTTTTTTTCTTTCTTTTTAGACTTTAGAATATTTTGGAAAAAACTATAGAAAATTGGATCACCATTCTTTACACTGAGTGAATTATTGGATTCGTTATACAGTATTCCAGTCAAAAATTTCCATTCCTCTCTCCAAACGACACGCGAGGACTGTACCAGTGCTCTAGTGACTGAATACAGAAGCCGAGCAGGTGTAGCGGTAGCAGCAGGGCTTATACGCATGCGCGCATCTGTAAAAACGGTACCAACCTTGCATTTTCTGCATAAAAATATATTTATTCTACAGATAACTATCCGGCAGATAAATTCAGTTCATAATACGCGTAAAATATTAAAGTGGCTGATAACCTTTATCTGGTCGTTAACTTTAACCTCCCGATAGTAATATTTATCCCGTAGTTATTAGACCGGCCCTTAATATGTTAACACATGGTAATAAATATGATTACTGGTAAACTTTGACCTGGCCCCACCAAAAATAAAGATCTCTCCGCCACTGGGAAGATCGCCGACTTAGTTTTTCAATAGATTTTTTTTTTACCGTTGACGATAACGACCGAGATATGGATCTTTCTGTGTAAGTTGCTTATAATCTGTTATCATTCCCGGTAATGTCAAGGCGTAACCGTATAATTAAAGATCTGGTCGTATTACCGTGTAATTGGTAATCAACGCGCTCTGTTGTGGCTGCTGGCAATGCCAGAATGGCGGCGGGGGTGCGGAAGGAGGTTAGCGCGACATCATTTATTGCAACGTAACGTTTTAACTAACTTAATTTTCCTCGCGCTCACTTATTTCATTACCAACCTTTGCGAAGTTGAAATCGTATTTGCGTTTTAGTAAATTACTTTGAATACATAACAGCCCAGAAACCCGTTTCGGCGGTCGAATTGTCTCAAAGGCGTCACACTCGCGTTATACTAGACTGTCGATGACGGGGAGATCGGGGTTCGAATCTTGCTCAGGTGTACTGAGGGTGGTTTTACTTTGATTATTTTCCACTCCCTTACACACAAATGCGGGTATACTTCCTATAAATCCAACCTTTCCTCCTTAGTATAGTTAATAGATAAGCGTACAACCCGAATGGGTAGTAAGACGTGGTGCCGAAATAAACAAAAAATAGCTCTGAAAACACCTTAATCGGAACTCGACATGGAAAATAGCCTTAGCGATGGTTCCTACCTTGCGGGTGTCTGATCTAAGAATCCAGATGTGAGATGTAGACTAGTGGGAATGTCTGATTCGAATCCCGTCTGGAGCTAAATGAAGTCATGGCATGAAAGATAGGCCTACAAGTGCTCCCAAGTCCTTGTCGTTTTATGAGGCATATTTTGTTTTTCTGCCAAATGTGGGTTTTGCCATCTTAATTTCTTTCTTTTCTATTCTCTCATGTCTACAATCTTAATTCTCTTCAAATCTGACTTGTGTCTTCTTTTTGATATATGTTTTTCAATACTTGTCTAATGCCTGGGGCTGCAGTGTGATTTAAATCTACTTTTTTATTTAAATTTTTATATATTATTATTAGCACTGCGTCTTACTACCCGTTCGAGTTATACTTACTTACACTAATGTGTAATGGTAGGGTGATTGTGAGATGAAATGAAGGACCTACAGTTTAACGTGGAATCCGAACCACGGTGGCGACCTGGCATTCCCCACATTCACAATACTTTTTTAATTGATTATATGTGGGGAATGCCAGGTTTCCACCGTGGTTCGGATTCCACGTTAAACTGTAGGTCCTCCATTTCTTCTCACAATCACCTTACCATTACACATTAGCGTAAGTGCGTATAACTCAAACGGGTAGTAAGACGCGGTGCTAATAATAATAAATAATTTAATTGATTATAATCATTATAGTCTGAAGCAAAATCTAAACAGAAATGATAGTTTAATATGATCAAAAAGTGTTAAGTTTCTGTAGCAATTTCGTGTTTGATCTTGTGGTGCTGCTAGATAATTCTCTTTTGCGACATAATAGTAGCATTTATAACCTTCACTTTTGATGCAAACTAAATTTGAAAATTTACAATCGCATTTCCATTTTATAATGTGATCTTTATGATCTGAAAACAAATTAATAGTAGTGTTTATTGAGCAAGATTTTTGTACTCTTTCATTTTTCGTGTTGTGATTCACATGCCTACTCATATATTTAAAAAAGATTTGTCTTTATAATTGTAACATTTTATTCATATTTCTTTTTAGTTTCAAATTATATTTCTACAAGCACATTATAATATACAAGACCAATCCATATTTTTACAACCATTTGACTAACTAAACTTGTATTTACTGTAAAATACCTTTTGGTTAGATTGTAGATTCAGGCTTTTTTTTTTCTTCTTCGCGTCTTACTACCCGCTTGGGCTATACATATTTTATATACTAACTACGCTACGTTTTAGTAAAGAGGAAGGTTAATTTTTAGAGTAAGTGTACTTGAATTTTCTTGAAGAGAGTTTAAAATCTTTTGAGAAAGAAAACACTATAGGCTCGACCTATATTCTAACCCAGATCTCCCTTACATTAGCCGTTCATTCTATTACGATGGAAACGCCTTAGACCATTCGACCACACAATCGGGTTTTATGCCTTGTTACTTTCTGAACTAATCACAAATTAAACAAAATTGACCTATTTAAGGGTACCCTAAATTATTATTATTATTATTACTACACGTTCGGGTTATACGCACTTAAGCTAATGTGTAATGGTAGGGTGATTGTGAGATGAAATGGAGGACATACAGTTTAACGTGGAATCCGAACCACGGTGGAGGCCTGGCATTCCCCACATTCACAAGTTGTGATTAATACACGTATTGTCAGAGGTGAAGGAAGGGTTTGGCAATCAGATAAATCTGTGGCGGGACCGAGGATTGAACCCTGGATCCCCAGCACAGAAGTCCGACACCTTACCCCTAGACTGCCAGGTCACAAAGTTCCCTAAATCAGTGGCTCTTAACCTTTTATTACTCACGGCCCCCTAGTTTTTACTAACATATTATTAATCATTAAGGTTTTTTTCTAAAATAGTGGCTTTATTTTCTGATTATAATAACAAACAAATAAAAAAAAACTAACTTACCTAAATGTATCTTATGGGACCTATGCTGTTGAATACTATCCACTTTTTGTCTATTCTTTTTTCAATTGTAATACCTAATGCTATTCACATATAGGAGTCAAAACGGAGTCAATTTCGCTGCTTCGTTACAATATTTACCATTGTGCAAAATCGCTTTTCACATAAATAAGTAGAAACAAAGGGCAGGAAATTTTGAATGGCGATGGTAAATAGATAGGGACTATTTGTATTATCTGTGATTTCTATTATTTATGCCTTCCCTCCCCTCCATTATCCTGGAAAATCGAGTCTCCTGTACCTGCATGCTTACGATCATCGAATCATTTCTTCCAAAACATAAAATTTAGGATAATTGACTTCAGTAATATACAAATAACATTTTAAATTATTTTTTAAAAGGTCACTCCCCTCCAAAAAAACCTTTTTGCGGCCCCTCGGCCAAGAATTGCTACCGTAAAACGTCAACATTGTTTTAAATGCAATAAGTTTATGCATCAAAATGTGTTCATTACCTCAAAAATTTAAACAAACAACAAACGTCATTTTTTTTTACCGCTGGATAAAAAGGCTCAGCAGTTTCTATTTGCTTAACATTTCTGGATGTTCGTAAAACCAGCAAGGTTGAAACAGTTTTATGGCGGTTTTGCAATAAAATCCCAAAATAAAATTAGCCACTCCTATTGCTTTTGTTAACTCGATTTTAAATGCCAATAAAAACAACTCATGGGGTGTTTATTTCAAAATGATTGCGTTGTAATCCCAATTACTAATCACTTAGTACAGATTAGCACAGTCTTTGGGCTCTAGATGTAATCAATGGGAAATCGTTAATTTTGAACCTTGCCACTAGATGGCACAACATACCTGGCTTTAAGATGACGTCATTAGCTTGGAATTATGAATAAATAGTATTATCAAAACATTACGTTGAAGTGTATTATAATCATACATACATGTTATAAACTAGGGGCTTCCAACTGGTGGCCCGTAGGCCACATGTGGCTCACGATGGCCTTTTTTTTTTAAAGTAAATTTATGTTTTCAGACAAGAAAAGAAAAGTTTTAACTTGCGTGAGGAAAATCCTTGAATGTTCCAACTCACTGGCTGATTATGATGTGCACCTCGGGCACTTTTAAATTGGAAACCTCCACTTTAAATTTATCGTACATATTTGCATAACATGTGGACTTTATTCTTACATTTCATAATCTTAACCAAACCAAATATTTTATTTTTTAGAGTTGAGATGATTGAAATTTATTATTATATTTTTTTAATTCAAATCTAATACTAAACTTAATGAATAAATGAGCAGATTTTGACTTTTGTGTGATCTTATTACAGCTTTGTTAAGCTTATCGTTGATGCTTTATTAAACATTTGGGACAACCCTTTATAATACTTTAAAAAATACTATAACGGGTATTTTATTTTATGAAGAACTGGCAGGAATGCATTAGCCCAAGAGGGGAACGTGACTTGTGAAATTTAGAAAAACAATGGAATAGATGCACTCACTTTATCATATGTGCCAACAAGGTCTTTTGATAGGTTTAAATGAGATTAGCATCATATTGTTATTTTGTTGGTTTTTTTTGCATACAACTTATTTTGCCACACTTTGGTTTTAGTACAGCACTCCATCCTAGTTACATCTATAACTATTAGACACTCACTCACGGCCCGCTTCTGTGGTTGAATGGTTTCTCAGGTGTCACTATCACAATATAACTGCTGATGACTGTGAGATTGGGGCTAGAATCTTGATTGGGTGTACTGGGGATGTTTCTTTTTCCTAAATGTTTTTCATCTCTCTCTCTCCACACAAATGCAGGTACTCTTACTATAAATTCAATCGTACTCATCCCTAACATATTAGCAAGTACATATGTGTATAATTTGAACAGGTAGTAAAACATGGTGATAAATAAAAATACTCGTTCACCATATTCTGCTAGTCTTATTCATTTATCTTGCCTGCCAAACGAGCATCCTTAAAATATTTCCACCTTGGGAACATGTGTGGGTTGTATCGGCGCCTTTATATGAATCATTGATGTGAGGTCATCCCTGCAGGGAGCTTGCATAATCCAACATCTTTAGACTTGATACAAATTTAACTAGTGACTCCGCATTAGAGTGTTGTCGCATGGCTTAACATGTCACACTTGTGTTGAACTGTATTGGGAGGACTTAAAATAACTCATATTTGTTTCTAAACTGTATGTGTAAAATTCATCAAAAATTATCAAAAATCATTTAATAAATAAATATTAAGGAAAGATAATCATAGTTCACTCTTGTTTAAATACCTGTTTTATTTATGCTTTCTAGCGTGGTTTATTACACACCACTCTTAAAATATGAATATGAAATGGTTTGAGTAAAATAACATAAACAAATAGTTATATTGAAATCTCTGGTCACCATATAAGATATTTGAACAAGATATGCTTTCTTCAATACTTAATAATCGTAGACAGTAGAACCTATTTTTCCGAATAGTGAATTTTGTGTTCATTGTATATCTTACAACTTGGAAGTATTTTGTTTTATATTTTTCTCTGATTATTTGTTTTTGAAATTTGTTGCTTTATAAAAAAAATATTATAACATAGTATTTGCACCATAACAAAGTAAAATTTTTGTCTACACAAATCTATTTAAATGTAAACCACTAAACATAGTTAATAAATCACTCCTTTGATGACAAGACTAAGCCAAGATAAATAGAAACATATATACATAAAGATATTTTTTCAAACTTCCTGATAAAGTACAAAGCTGAAACTTCACACAATGATCACTTAAGTAAGTGTTGTAGTTACCCCAAAAATTCTTAAAATTGAAACATTTTTCATAGGGGAGGAAAGTCGGGGATATTCAGCATGCCATGATTACATGGCTAGAGTTATAGATATAAATTTGGCTTATGGGAAAAATCTTAAACTTGAAACAAACAAAAATCTCGATACTCCGGCAGAGAGAGCCATGGACACAAATTTTAAAAATTGGTTAGGACAACAAGGAACAGACTTGGTGCAAAATCCAAAGTTGTTCCTGCTGGAGACAGGCCTATCCTTTAATATAGAATTACTTGGATCATTTTCGTGATAATAAATTACATATATGTGATAACATTGTGGCAGTTCCTTGGACCGTTTTGTTTGTTCTTAATATGTTTTTGTCATTGTGGTTGATGTACCATCAACATCATCATCATCATCATCTATCATCATCTAATCTAAGTATTCTGAGCAAACAGTGGCGTCACTAGAACACTTTAATGAATAAAATTGACTATGTATGAGCCCTGATCGCTTCGGTAGAAGAAGCAAATATCGTTTTTACTAAAGTTGTTTCTTTTTTCTAAAAAAAAAACACTGTTGAATATTATAAAATATATCTTGGTGTCTCAGAACAGTGATTCTCTATCGAAGATGCCTCAAGTGTTTGTGAAATTTGAAATATGTTAAACATACATTAAAATGTACGCTCAGTCATGGTGACGCTTCTTACTTCAAACTGGGCAAATTAATTACTGTAGGCTAATTCTGAAAACCAAAGCGGTGAGTGTTACACTGCCATACACTATTGTACAGGGTCAAGGATACCCTGAAATTCTAGAGTACTCATGGTAGAGCATTGGCCATTGATTTAAATTTTAAATGAAGTATGCTCCCAACACACCACTTTATTCACACCAAAGTTTAATGTCCACCTATGGTTCTTTGTTCAAGTCGAACCTCGATCTCCCTGCCATCGACAGTCTAGTCTATCCTAGAGTGATGACTTAGACTATGCGGCCACCGAAGCTGGTGTAGTCCTGTGTTAACATAATGGTTGTAAGAGCTGCGACGACCCGATCATTTATGAGAATATATGTTATGGGCGCATGGACCTACTGATCATTTTGAGATGTTTCCAACAGGCAATGTCCATGTGTTGGAATATCTTGGCTGCTCCTAGTTCCTGTGACAGTGACATATCGTGCTACAGGGAACACCCACCCCTCATTCAGCCCTTGCCATAGATTCCTCAAACAAAACACAAACAGGGTTTTTTTTCAAGCTATTAGTGTTATAATACACACACAACAACCAGACACCAGAACTTTAAACCACCACTTGGCGAAAGAAAACAAACTTGATTTCACATTTAATAATGTCCATTGCTTTCCTTATGGTTTTCATATCACAAGTAATATAATAACAAATATTCCAAAGTATAAGAATAACATTATTTTCGCAAAAAAATCCTATACTCTCTTCCACATTCCATAAGAATATATCATTTGATACTTAAATTTGACAAAACTTTTTTTAACACCGCATTTTTCTACCCGTTTGGTTAATGCACTACTTACGCTAGTGGGTCAGGCATGAATAAGGTTGAATTTAGAAGAAGTGTACACACATTTGCGTGGAGATAGAGAGAGTGGGAAATCATTTATGAAAAACCGTCCTCAGTATGCCCGACCGAGATTTAACTCCAATCTCCTCATCATCTGCAGTATAGTCTATTGCAAGAGTGATGCCTTAGACCATGTGGTCACTGAAGAATGTGACAAATCATACATTCTCTGAGTTGCAAAGTCAAATTTGATTTCATGCCAAAGAGTTTTAAAAAAATAATAGAAGTAGAAATCCAAAGTAGCAGTTCAATATAACATACAATCAGGTTTTTTTTATATCAGTATTAAATAAATTATTGCAAACTGATAACATTTCTAACTAATGTATTCTTGTCTATTTAAACTTAGTTAAAACTCTTTTGAGGTAACTTTCCTTGCTAAGAATTCATAAATAATAATATTTTTTGAACCTTTTAATGACACATTTAAGAACTTGGTCTTCATATCTGATCAACTTTATCAAAGGGTATTATATCTTTGTTCAACAGCCGGCTTTCAAAATTAATATATTACATCATTTTATCAGAAGCTGCTTTAGGAGTGATCAAAAGCTTTTAAAAACTAGTTTATTTTAAAAGAGAAAAAAAACTGTAGTTTCAAAACACTTTTCAAACTAGATAAAGACACCTATTGGATTTTGCAGATGTTGTGCTTTTTAATGTATTAATTATTGTTAGTGTGCTGTGTCTTACTACCCATTCAGACTATCCACATATTTAAACAATAATCTGTGTAAAAGTTATATTATAGGAGGAAGAACTTTTTAGAAAATATAAACAAATTTTTTTTTTGCTGTCAACATAAACAATATTTTACCATATTTAATAGAGTTGCCTATTTTATAGTTATTGATATTATTTACTAAAGGTAACGGCTTCAGATTGCACGATCTCGCATATAGATGTATTAAAATAGTTTTTGTACATTTTTCACCTGTAAAAACGTTTTTCTCTTCTTTTAATCAGTGTGTAATAATGTATAGGTCTAGGTATTTTTATAATTCATGTTCATTATATCAAAACATGAAAAATGTGTTATTTATTTTTTAATATAGTTCTGTATATATCTTTTTGATTTGCTAGCTGCACAGAAAAAATTATTATTACCCTAAAAGTATAATTATTGGAACATAACCAAAGTATTGTAACATTTTAATATTCTATATTGCATGGTCTTCAGTTTTTAGTCAATCTTTTATACAATAATTGTGTTACTACATAAAACCTTTCACTTAATTAGGTGTGATGTTATTTGACCTTAACCCTATATTACGTATTGTTGAAAAAAATCCTGGCAAGTTCAAGATAGACAACAAGGAACTTAGCAGCCGCAAGAGCTTTATTGACCAAACTCGCGAGGAGGTGAAGGTGAGCTTGGTAGATATGTATCAATGCTGTGGTCAAGCTGAACATTATTTTAAGCAGTTTTAATTTGCAAACCATATTTTATAATGGTTTTATATGAAGCGCATAAGGGCTGGATTATTCATACATTTTTACTATTCCAATAGTGTTAGTAAAACATTTTTTTTTTAAGTATCTCCTATGGCTACAGCATTCATATACTTATATATTTGTATGTTGTTAGTATAACTGGAATACTTACAACTTAGTATTTCTAAATGTGTATGTTGGTAGGAATACTCAATTACTTTTTATTTTTGTATATTTGATGTTTGCAACAACACACTAATTCATAATATTTTTATAAAGTCATCTGTTGGTAATAGCATTCAAATCTTAATATTCTTATAAGTTTGTATGTTGGTAGTAGCACTTAATACTTAATATTTTCTATAAATTTGTTTGTGTGAAATTGATGTGCTATAACCTTTACTCCACAATAACACTACATTTAAAAAATACTAAAGGTTGTGAAATGGGTTATGTCCCTATTGAAAGTATAATTGTTGCAAATGATATACAATAATAATTTGTTTTATCTCATCACAGGTTATGAAAGACAAAATGAACATCTCCCGAGGAAGAGATCGAGACCGGACGGCCCGCCAGGTAGGCACAGCATGGCTTACAGGCACAGTAGAGGGCATGAAATATTTTCGACGGTATTACGACCGCATAGTAATGGTAGGTTTGACTGTAGCATGCATCTTAACAGGTCAGCCCATATTTCAGTTTCTTCATAAAGTACATAGATTTTCAACACTATGAAACAATTTTTATAAATTTACAACACAATTCTAAAAATCGTGTATTTCTAAAAATTAAGTTTTGTACGATAAACACACTTTTAAAACAACAATTTATAGAAATTATCTTTTAATGGTTTTGTTCATGGTCAAATTAATCTTAATTAGTGAGTAAAGTTGTAATTTTCCTTTCTTGAATAGAATAAACTTAATACAGTATTACATTAGTTAAAGTTAGTTGGCTTTTGAAAGTGTAGTTTAAAGGAAGTACCAACTAGATGGATTTTTTAATTTTTTTGCCAAGACAAAGAAAAATCTGTTTATACTTATATATCATAGCATACAAAACATGTTTTATTGGCCATAGCATGGTCAGTTACGAATATCATTTGACCACATTTTTTTAACCAATCAATTTGTCTTTGTCCAGGAGAGTAAGAAAATTTATAAAAATTAAAAATTATCAAGACACCAAAAATTTTCCCATGAAACACTTGTAGCAAACCTTTCAAATAATTGTTTGTTGATTAATTGGATTGGGTGGGTTTGTGTGCTTAATTTGTTCTTAGGGAATTATAAAACTCAAGTTAAAATCGATTTTCCATACAATTTTCCTTATTCTAATACCCAAATGTAGCAAAATAAAACCACCCAACAATTTTAACTTCTTCTCCATATAGACACATGGTTTTATATTATAAGTGGGTGTTCATTAATGGTGATTTTAACTCTGCACTTATTGTTGCACTATAATGTGCAAATAACTTTCTAAAATTTGTCTTTTGAAAACTCTAATTTTCTATTTTTCCAAACACTAATTTCCTGAATTTTAATTCCTTATTTCAAAAAAAATAGTATTTGGCTTTTTAACATGCTTTTAAAGAAAATAGTTGCATGTCATTAACACTTCTAACATATTTGTTATATTTCAGTAAACTACCTAAGGAATGTAAAATTATGTTTAGTAGGACACTATTAATTTTCTTTTAAAATAATTGTTAGTTATTGCTTAACTTAGTGACCATTTTGTTGTAGGTAGTTCTTCTGGTTATTTTGAAATATTATTATTTAAAGACTTGGTTGTATTACTATTAAACTGGCGTGGGGACCTGGACTTGTATTCTCAAACAATAGCACAGTTGTTGCCTTTTCATGAGAATAATATAATTTGATTGTGAATGCTATTTATGGCATGTTTACATGGATCCACTATTAGTGGCTGATGAGCGCCACAGCCTTTAGCCACTTTTACTTATATAAAGGATCAAATTAGTGCGTTAGATGGCCACGGCAAGGCAGGTAGGCGATTGTACCTGGGCAGAAGCTTGCCCACGTTACCGGTGGCTCCATGACGTAATCGAAGCACTATTAGCAGACCGTTGTTTTGCATTGGTGTGTTTAGACAGAGCCACCCACATCCACTGTCCATTTAATCCAGCCATCTTGTTTTAAATCAGTCTTTTGACCATTGTGGAGTGTTGATCACCCTGCCGAGAGCCAAGAGTGTATCAGAGTGGATTGAGCATTTAGTTGACAATTTAAATGTAGATGATTTTTTACTGAACTAGAGGCCCAATTTACAATTTGTAATTCTGCCATAAAGAAATACAGAATGAACGCGCGTTGTTTGGCTTCACTGTGCTTATTATTTTTCAACAGAAGAAGCAACAACATTAGTTCACAATCCTCTCACATCACATTCTTAGCTTTGATTGTGCTGAAAATCTTGCTTTGGCTAACATAACCCACTACAGTGGCTGTGGCGTACATCAGTCACTACACTTGTGTAAACAAGCACTTAGAATCTACTTTTAATGGAAAGGGCCTTATCCTAAAGCTAGAAAAGTCAAGTCATTTGATCTGCAGCTTTTACTTTTGATAGATACATATTAAATGTTGAATTTTCGAAAAGGTCATGCCTCCTCTGTTCTTGTTGATATACATTATATGTTTTTGCAGTTTCTGGCCACTCAAACTTTTTTTTTTTAAGTTATTATCTTGAACTATGGTAAAAAATAAACATTGAACTTCCTCTTAAATGAACTAAAAGTTTTAACAATCAGATTTGTTGTCATTTGTGTGTAGAAATGCTGTGTAATTATATATACCCTTTTGTATGTGAAGGATTCATATTTTTAGATATTACTGGCTAAAAATATGTAAAGTTTTCTTTTAAAACTGTGTTAGTGATTTTGTATTTCATTAGATTGAACAACGTATCTTGAGCTGAGATCTGCATGTGTTTGCTTGGTTGGCAAGTGTACACTTGAAATATTGATTGATAAGATAGTATCAACAAAGAGGTAGTGCCAACATTTGTAGAAAGATAATATATTCATAACATTGATTTTGAAATACTCTTTGAGAAGTAAATTGAACATTTGATAACTAAGCCTCGTTTTATTAATTTTTTCATCAAAAATTGGGAAAAGTGATTATTAATATCAGTGGTATTTGATAGCCTAAAATATGTTTAAAGCTAACAACATGTGGTCTAATGTGTAGGCTCTGCAATAGACTATCTTGGGGGAGAAAGGATATATGATCGAGTTTTGAATCTAGGCCAGATGAACTGGGGGTGGGGTGACAGGGTTAGTACATGTAATTTATCATCACAGCTTTTACTTTCCTCTCCCCAAGCTAATGCAAGTACCCTTCTTCTAAAACAACGCTCATCTTTTTGTCCCAATTATTAAGCCATTAAATACCTTTGTGTTTATAAAATAAATATGGTATACTAATTTTAAAGAAATATGGGCTAGTGGGTACAGGATCTAGCTTAAGATAATTAAAATATTTTCTAAAAGAAGTGGGATATAAAACCAACACATAGACAAGACAACACTTCTCGAAGTCGGTGAATAAGAGAATCCACATGATCTATTGATCTATTAATCTCCCCTTGTTCTCCTCCAGAGCCTTCGGATTTCTTTGAAGAGGGCCTAAGACACCATAATATGCCTATATAAACATTTGAAGAGATATCCCATTAAGGATAAAAATAATAGCTCAGTCATCCTAGATCCCAATCCAGAATAATAAACCTGTGATCTAATAAATTGAAGCCAAATATACATTCTACCAACATTATCTTCATAATTTAGCTTCAGTGCATACTGTGCACACCACTCACTCGTGTCTATGTACCTGGGCAATTTCAATGTTCACACACTCTTCCATGATGTTACAAACACAGCCATACTGTATGAAAGCTTGAACTATTGGGTTGAAGAAAAAAAATACTAACCTTGGAAGGAATAGGAATACTAACAAAGGACTATAAGGAATGTATATTTAGGTATCAATGAGCACAAAAAGGATTCCACGCCAGAGCAAATTTGGCTAGAGACAAAAATTATAATAAGTCACATACAGGCACTATTTTAGATGTATGGAAAACTTATTTCAGCGATTTACTGAATGTATAAGTTAGGGAAGATGATGTTGAAGTATCCATAGGGGAAATTAAATAATTACAAAGCCCTAAGTATTGATAAAATTCCGGCAGTGATAACAAAAGCGGGTGGGAAGCTCATATAGATAGGCTCTACAAACCTCTCGAATCAATTTGAAAAGAATAAGTCATTCTCCACATTGGTTCTTTGTGCTGACTTCATAAAACCCTCTATTCACAAAAGTTTGCACAATCTTTGCCAACAGATGGTGGCCACTAAGTCATTATGGCTTGTTTGTGGGCTGACATCATGGAGTTTTTTTTTATTCACAACAATGATGTGAATGTTACCCTCTAAATCTTGTGCCGAATTTGCTTTTATTTTATATGACAAATGTGTGTCTGAAAGCTGTGATCTCTCTGATATTTCTTCCTTTTTATAAGATTAAAAAAAACATACTGTTCCCACACCTATGGGCTGCCCATAGTTTCACATATTTGTGTCATCGATTAAACTATTTCTGGAAATTGATCCATGCTGAATAAAGAGTAAAAAATTTGTCATATCAACCTAATTTTACCCAAATAGTGAGTGCCCAATTTTCATATGTGACACTCCCAAATTGTGTATTTCAACAACATTGATTTATAAAGAAAAAGAATCAAACTGCATTGTATGTTGGTTCATTGAAAGGTCCTCGGGCCACACAAAATCATGGGTCAGGCTGCAAGTTTTACATACCTTTGTTAGAATGTAGCTATAGCAAGTAAGTCACTGGGCACAGGCTCTTATGAAACAAGTAGTCAGTGTCCTATCAGTGACCAGCAGGGTATTATGTGTGTGTCAGCCACTACTGGAGAACAGCCCTGCACGAGTACCCACAAGTCACGGCACCACCAAATACTCCAAACTGGAAAATGAGCTTGACAGTCCAACAGACAGTTCCTGGACGACACGCTCCAGCAGCAGAATCACATGGTCCGCACCCAGGACGAGCAACTTGATATGATCAGCGACTCTGTGGGCCCCTCAAGACTGTCTCCCGACAGATCGGCAGCGAGCTGGATGAACAGGCTGTGTGAGTATTTTCATAGCGAAAGTAGGGAAAACTTATTATCGTATAGAAACTAGGCATGTAATGATAATTTACACATTTGTAACTTTGACCCTTAACATAATATTCACGCATATACGAGGTTTGGCTATTAAATAACTGGACTGATGCTCTAAAAAAATGTATTTACAAAATTACTCAATGGACATGTTATCACTTTCAATGTAGTCCCCTCCTGGATCCCTACACCTCGCCATACAAATCTTCCACTGTTGGAAGCAATGTTTCATGTCCTTTTCTGAGAAGCTGTTCATGAGCTTCGTCGCTTTTTCCTTCACAGCATCAACAGGCTCGGGTTCCTTTTAGTCCAGACTTGATCTTCGGGAACTGAAAAAAGTCAGGTGAGTAAGGTGGATGTTCCAACACGGGAATCTTGTACTTCTCCAAAAACCTCTGGATATTCAGCGTTTTATGTGCTTGTGCGTTGTCCTGATGAAGAATCCACGAGCCGTTCTTCCACATTTCAGGCTTTCTTCTTCTTATGCTTTCACGAAGGTTTGTAAAAACCTTCTTATAGTAAACCTGGTTAACAGTCTGACCTTCAGGTACCCAATCAATGTGAACAATCCCTCGGATATAAAAAAAACTATCATCATTGCTTTGAATTTGGATTTGCTCATCCGTGCTTTCTTTTGTCTCAGTGAGCTGGGACTTTTCAAATGCCTGGATTAGTTACAGGGTCAAACTGAAAAAACCACGATTTGTCACAAGTTATCACATTTTCTAAAAAGTTTGGATCATTTTCGATGTTATGAAGGATGTCAACACAAATGTTCATTAGAGTTTCCTTTTGCTCAGGAATGAGCAGTTTTGGCACCATTTGAAAGCAAACTTTTTTTCATGTGTAAATTTTCATGTAAAATTTGTAGAACAGTTTTCTTATCGATATTAACTAAGTCAGCAATTGCTCGAATGCTCGGCATCGATTGTTTCGAACGATTTCACCCACTTTTTCAATATTAACATCTGTTTTTGATGTGCGAGGATGGTCGGAGTGTGGATCGTCTTTGATCTGTTTCCTCCCCTCCTTAAATTTTTTAAGCCAATCGGACACTTGAGTACGAGATAAACACTGATCACCATAAACTTCCTTTAACCAATTGTACATTTCGATAGCGGATTTCCCATGGTTTTACCAGAAACTTCACGTTGACACGCTGCTCACCTTTTACACTCAACATAATTCCAATGGAGCTCAGGTACAGGTCCACTTCGAACAAAGGCTACGACTGAACTGTACATGGTCCACTTCGAACAAAGGCTATGGCTGAACTTTAGGTCACGACCTTGAAATTTGGAAGGTAGAGGGAGAAAATAACATAGATAAATAGCTGACCCTGCTGGTTTTTGCTGAGACCTCAGGTAAGTGGCAAAAAAATGAGTCCTGTTATTTAATAGCCACACCTCCTCTACTAACTCATTGGTATTCAACTTTTTTTGGTTGCATACCCCCAGTTATAATATATATTACATTTTGTACTCACAAAGTTGTTGATGCATAATACAAGCTATACAGTCATTCTCTAATCTATATTTAAAATAAAACTATCCGCATGCTATTTAGATGCGGCTTCAATCGTAATTAATAAACGTAATCCATTAAAATAAAACTGGCACACCAGATTGCATGTCTTTAACATTTGGGTATCTTGTGGTTAGCACTATATATGGCCTTAATTACTAAATAATACATATTTTTAAAAATCGTATATACCCCCTAAGATGCCTAACCCCAGGTTGAATACATTGTAATTACTAAATCACGATAGTCCTGTTAAGACTCCCCAGATATTTAAGATCCAGTTAGGTTGAAACTATTTATTCCATTATCCTTGGGACCACAGAATTCTACTTCTAAGAACCCTCTACTACTTATGCCCATCCCTCAGGCTTGCCATATCACTCTACAGACTTATAGCTATGTCATACAAGCTAGAATAAGGGGACAGACAGACTGGGCGAGCAAGTGAGTGATTAAATATAAAATAGAACACACTGGTTGTAATGAGAGGTGGCCAGACTGGAGTGAGCGAGCAACTGAGCGTGTGTGCTTGAAAGATAGAACTGATTCTATTTTTTAAGCATGCGCGCTCGACCGGTACAGTCTAGTTTACAGGCGCTGGGCATTATTATTGTATGTTGGTTCATTGGGTGCTAGGAAAACTTATCATTTTGACATTTTTATTACTATCAATTTAGCACACTTGCTACTAACGGCCTTAATTTAAATGGTCAGATCATAAACCATACCTATATGTGTGTGTATATATATATTAAACTGATATGTTAAAATACTTCAATATTATAATCAAAGTAGGCCTTTTCAAATAAGAATCACCATTAGCGTGGAGAGAGGATGAGAAAACCACAATAATAAATCACTAGTCAAAAACCATCCTCAGTTCACTGAGCCAAGATTTGAACCTTTGCCTCCTCATCAAAAACTATCGAGAGCTATCTGCTAATCACACACTCGCTCGCACGCTGACCAGTGTGGCCACTCAGTCGCTCACTCGCTCGCATGCTTGTCAGTCTGACCAAACCCTAAAGCTTAAAACAGAAAATAATACACCACACTTGGTCTCACAGAAGACATAGTTAAGGGCTAAAATACAACCAATATACTTTTAAGTCAAAGCAAGATTTATATCACCATATGACTTACAAACAACTTAATTCTAGAACATACACAACACCCATGACCCAGACCATTAATCCATTTATGTGAAAGGGGAAACCTGAATTATTTTATTCATGATAAATTTTCCAGCCAAGCCAGGAAAGGAACCCGGGACCCTTAACACAATAGGCAGACATGCTACTGACTGAGCTGATGTGTTTGCCTTCATATTATTATATTATTATTATTATTATTATTATTATTATTATTATTATTACTATTATATAACAACCCGCCTCGGTGGCATAGTTGGCTAACGCGCTTGTCATATTGAGCTCGACTGCAGAGGACGGGGAGATCGAGGTTCAAATCTCGGTTGGGTGAACTGGGGTTGTTTTTCCTAAATGGTTTTCCACTCTCCCTTCACGCAAATGCGTGTTCACTTCCTCTAATTCAACCTTCCCTATTCCTAATCCATTAGCGTAATTAGTACTTAAAGCGTATATCCCGAACGGGTAGTAAGACGCGGTGCTAAATAATAATAATATATTGTTTTGTTTTCACATCTCCCCTCTTTCCCCATTTCCTCTTCTACCCACCATTTCCAAGGAGATTGATAAATTAGAAAATTATATTGGCATTATTAAACACTGCAGTAAATTTTCATCTTATAAAATATAAATACCACAGGTGCAAAAAAAACTCGTTTTGTGGTTTTGTCACATAACTAAATAACTAAATATTGTACCAAACCACAAAGTTAAATAAATCTCTAAAGATATTTTATTTACGGTAAATATCAAAATTACAAAGTTTCATCTCAACCACTTGTAGGTACAAGTTTGATATATTTAAACCTTAAGGTGCCAGCTATTAAGAGGTGGACTACAATAAGAATGCCAAACCATTTTATAAATAATTGTACTCATCATAATTTTGAAGAAATACAATCGGCAAAACATTCAGGGGAATGCCAGGCCTCCACTGTGGTTCGGATTCCACTTTAAACTGTAGGTCCTTCATTTCATCTCACAATCAGCCTACCATTACACATTAGCGTAAGTGCGTATAACCCGAACGGGTAGTAAGACGCGGTGCTAATAATAATAATATAATAAAATATTCAGCAACCATGCTATCGATATATTAATAAAGTACAAACGTCAAAATTGTTCACCAGTTTTAATAATAAATAATAATATTAGCACCGCGTCTTACTACCCTTTCGGGTTATACGCTTTAATTACTAATTACGCTAATGGATTAGGAATTGGGAAGGTTGAATTAGAGGAAGTGAACCCGCATTCGCGTGGAGGGAGAGTGGAAAACCATTTAGAAAAAGCCACCCCCAGTTCACCCGACCGAGATTCAAACCTCGACCTCCCGTCCTCAGCAGTCGAGCTCAACACGATTGTCGCGTTAGCCAACTACGCCACCCAGGTGGGTTTCACCAGTTTTAAACCTATGACAACCCTTCATTGAAAACCAAACTACGAGGGCGTAAAATTTGTGGCCGATAGATCAGTCGATGGCACCTTAAGTAAGTTTCCTCTCTGTCGATAGATTGGTCAGCTGGTACTTTAAGCAAGTTTTCTCTTGGTTGATAGCTCGGACGGCTGGCACCATGAGGGTTAGTAGTATATCCCTTCAAAGACAACCAACTGTCTCTACCGTACATTTAACACCTTTAATGGGAAGGTCTATATTTAAATTTCCACCCCTTTTCACAGAGGGTGGTTTTCCTCATCTTCTTTCCATGACAATGTGATTGTATTAAGTTGCCGATAACCAATGTTTCAACTGTACACTATATTTACAGTTAAAGCTTACAATCTTACCTTAATGGGTTCGACTATGGCTCTATAATATAATCTGCACCAGAGTGGGTACAACTAAGGCAAGCTTGCTAACTTTCATAGTAAACAAAATGTACATTAATAAAAATATAAAGAACTTGCAGAAAACTCTTTAACATTTGAGATATAATTTTTCTGTCATGCTTTACACAACTTTGATAAATATGTCAATATTGTTGTTTTTAATTTTACGACATGTTCTAGGATGTTGGACGAATTTCATACTGAACTAGAGAACACAGATTCTAAGCTTGATTCAACAATGAAGAAAGTTGCAAAGGTTTTGCACATTTCAAATGGTAAGAGTTTGAACCTTAAAACAGAAAACTATTTTAGAAACGTCTATATTTTTATGTAATAAAATTTTGCTTTCACACTGACAAATATCTTCATATATATTTTAAAAAAAATTGTTCTCAAATGGCCAGACACAAACCATCTTTTGGGACTCACAAGATACAGGAAGCTGTGAATTACTTTACTTGTGATTAATAAAGTTTGACACACATGGTAGAAAATATCAATATTAATTCATGTTAATTTAAATGCTTAATAAACCTGTGGCTAAAACTTATTATATACCATAAACAAACTATTAACATCAGCCCCCTACCCCAAACAATATACTTTTTGAATTGTGTATATTTTTATATGTTAAAATATAATAGATAGAAAAGGAACATTGAGTGGAAATATGAATCAAAATTATAATCATTGATCACATTTTCATTTATGTAAATCTGTTCACAAAACTATTTTTGTCTTCAGTGTCATGTTCTATTGACAATGATAAACCAACATTATATATTGTGCCAAAGAAGAACAACAAAAATAAGAAAGGTTAAAATAATTCAGAGCACTTTTTTTTTCTCCCCCCACCTCCCAAAGTTAATGTCTCTTGGGGATGTAGATTTAGGTACTTGTCTTGCATGCAACTGTACCAACCTGCATCTACCTTCTCTCATCTCACTAATATTCATCTTTCTTCTATATTAAACATTACACTATTATTAAATATTTACTAAAATCTAAAATTAAAGTTACTGAAAAGAATAAGATATTGGAATTAAAAGTTGGAATAAAAGAAGGCAAACTATAAGCTAAACTATAAGGTAACTATAAGCAGACAAGATGAGGGGTGGGTGATAGCTAATATAATATAAGTTATGTTAAATAAAGTGGTTATAGAGGTTGCTAAGAATCTACAATATTTAAAAATAGAAATAAATAAGTATTAGGTTTATTTAAACAGCCACAAAACAGACATCATAAGTAATATAAAATAACATTAGAAAAGAGTAAGGAGTTAAAAGAAAAAACATATCTAGCCCAAGAGATTAAAATGTGTGTTACACAGGCTGTATATAATAATTTAAGAACATAATTGAAATACTAAATATATCCATCTCAGCACCAAACCGAAGCGATAAATAAATCAACTTTCATTAATTTGCATTTTAAGAGGTTACATTAAAATTTAAAATAAAGGGTAAAAGATCAGCTATATATTAAAAATATTACTTTACGTTAGGCTTCTGCATATTAAAAGTTATTTCATGTTCAGTACATCTTAAAATCTCATAAAAAATAGACATAACAAAAGGTTATATATATTAGTGATCTCGAAGACCAATTTTATAAAAAAGGGAAAATTATTAATGAAAGACTACATTTTAATTAAACCAAAAAACCTAAATCTTTTATTTAAAAAAAATGAAGCAGAATGTTAACTTATCGTTAAGAGACTAAAAGTAAAGTCAGAGAAAAATACAGATGCCAACCCATATATATTTTGAATAAGAGGGAGAGAGAAGCATCCAAAACAAAACTCCACAAATGGCCAAGGAGATACATTGTGCCAAAAGTTACTAACACAAATTCCACCCATGAAAATAAAATGAAATCTTGGCATTAATGGTTTGAATCATTTTCCAGCACTAGTACATTATTAACAACTCTTGTAATGTCAGACCTTATTTTTAGTGACTTGTGTATTTGTAAGCTCAAGCTATTTGCTCAGATAAATATTTTAAAAACTTTACACATTTTAACTTTAATGGTTTTTTTTTTTTTAATTGTATCATTCTAATACAGGCATACTTCACTTTAAGGCGCATCACTAATATGACACTTTTAAATTAGTGTTTGCACTTGCCTTGCTCTTAAGGGTTTTTTCAGGTTTTAAGGTTAGCAATCTACTACTCTACTATGAAGAAATCACTGTCACTATGTCGAGTGCTACAAACCTACTTTATTTTTTCACTCAAAAGCCACTATACTGACTGAGCTGAAATTTCACATGGGCATAACTCAAGATGTTTGGTTAACATATAATAATAATCATATTTATCACTGCGTCTTACTACCCGTTCGGGCTATACACTGTTACCATATAGGCTAATTAAAAACATAAAATACCACCCCTCTCCCTACCCTAGACATGTCTCCTGAACCGATGGGGCTAGGAAGTTGCCTTTTGGGTGGGGGGTACCCACGGGCGCTAGACTTTGAACACCTTCACCCACCTCAGGATCCCCAGTTATATCTCTGCAACTACTTTGAAAAGGGGAGTTACCTAAATTTAAAAATAAACTTTCAATATTTAACCCCCTATAGAAATTTGTAGTGCTATTGCACACTTAATTTTAACATAGTGTAAATGTTTTTACACTTTATATATATTGGCAAACGAAAAAAGGGCTGTGAATCACTTTAAGACGGTTTGGAACCTAACCCATCATATTAGTTAGGTATGTTTTTAATAATACCATCTTGACCAGTTAATTTGTTATGAAATTTACTAATTGCTTTGTTTTGTAACCAGATCGAAGGCAGTGGATCGCAATCGGTGTATTGTCAGCCATTATGGTAGTGGTTATCATATTATTCATTGTAACTTGAGGACTGCAGTGACTTGGTGCAGCAGCAAAATGGTGCCAAGTGATAGTGTTACGGCAGACAATGTGTTGAATAATATGAATTACAAGATGCGTCTTATACCTACTCTTATTGAGAGGAACATTATAAGTGTTATGTGTGAATGGCAGTGTGATTGGGACAGTAGCAGCTATTTTTACCTATGTCAACTATTTATTTGTTTTATAAGACTCCACGTTTGTTTGAAAGTGTGGCAGCCCAGATCAAAATTGCATTTAACAGGACGTTAAGCATGGCACTTATAGGGGGAGAAATTTTAAAGAATATTGAATTCTTACATAAAATAAGCTTTCAATTATTAAAATTTACTTTTCTCAACATATTTTAGTTTTCATAAACATTTATTTATGTTGTATATACATAAAATATTGATATGCTAAAATAGTATTATTTTTTTATTCAGCTCATTTCCTGGCATGCACTTAGCACAACTATCTGTGTGGGCCCGGAAGCCATTTTTATACTCATATACTTTTATCCAACAAATATTTCCGCTACTCATTTATTATGTTATTTATGGTCATTGTACAGCATTGAACTGGTAGCTCCATATATCAGCCTCAATATGAAGTATTCAGACTGGCTAAAAGTACAGTGGTTCATTGATAGATGGCATTACAATAACTGATTGTGATGAAATGCCAATTCATGCCTGCACCAGGGAACGTTTGAACATACAAAGATGTTTAACGCCTGCACCAGGGAAAGGATTAATATTTTTAAAATTGTGTTTTATGTAGATATATTATTGGGGTGAAAATTACTTTACCAACCCCTTTCATTCAATGGGCATCTCTGTTAAAACCAAACTTGTTGAATGTATATAATATATAAAATATATAGAGTATCAGACATCTTCAAATTTATATTGAGAGTTTAAGG